>JANIIA010499432.1:254-14588 GCA_027478495.1 Erythroxylum alaternifolium | reverse complement strand
AAACTCATCATTCCCTTGAAGTAAACTCCTTTACTTACATGGAGATAAATCGCAACACTACAGTCTAAACCATAATCTAGCGACCAACTTGATTATTCAACTGTTAATCAATTAATTTACATTTTAATAATATACATGTTTCCCATACATCTCTATGTCCATGTATATTACTTACAAAAGAATCTTGGTACCTTATGGCTAGTTTTATTATCCTCATACATATAAAACCAAACTCTTCTTTTTATTAATAATAAATATTTTCGTTACAAAAAATAACTGGAAGAAAATTAAGTTATAAGTAAATACACTTGCTTTCCAGGGCACTATATTTACATAACTTCAACAAAAATAGCCCATTGGCACACCACCGATAGGTAAAAAAGCCCGTTGACATAGTCTCTAGTCACCTTCAGTGGGAAAACAACCCGTTGGGTACCTTTGGTGGTAAAAACAACTTGTTGGCACACCTTCGATAAGTAAAATATCCCGTTAGCACACCTTTGATAGGCAAAACAACCCATTGGCACGTATTTGATGGGCAAAACAACCCGTTAGCACGGTAAACAGGCACCTTTGGTGGGAAAAATAGCTCGTTGGCACACATTTGGGGGCCAAAATGACCCGTTGGCAAGGTCACTAGGTACCTTAGGTGAGAAAAGCTGTCCGTTGGGCACCATCGGGGGTGAAAATGGCTCATTCGTACAACTTTATAGGCAAAACAGCAAGTTGGCAGACATTTAGTGGGCAAAACAGCTTGTTGGAATGATTGCTAGGCTCCTTCAGTAGGAAAAACAACCTATTGGAGCATTTTCGATGGGAAAAATAGCCCATTGGCACGGTTGCTGGGTAGTTTCAGTGGGAAAATGGCCCATTGGCCACTTTTACATGGCAAAACAACTAGACACTTTTGGTGAGAAACACAACCCGTTGGCACGTGTTCCAGGCACCTTCGATGAGAAAAATAGCCCGTTGGCATACAGTCGGTCGACAAAACACCCAGTTGCTATGGTCGTTAGGCACCTTAGCTAGGAAAAACTATTCGTTGGGCATTATCTGTGACAAAAATGGCCTATTCGTACACTTTTAGTAGGCAAAACAACCTGTTGGCACACTTTTGGTGTGCAAAACAGCCCATCGGCATGCCTTCAGTAGGCAAAACAACTTGTTGACACGATTGCTAGGCACCTTTGGTGGGAAAACAACCCGTTGGCATACCTTCAATGGGTTAAATAGCCAATCGACACGATCGTTAAGCACCTTCGGTGGGAAAAACAAACCATTGGCACACCTTCGATGGGCAAAATATCCCGTTTGCACAGCCGCTTGGCACCTCCAATAGGAAAACAACCCGTTGGGCATCTTAGTTGGAAAAATAACTCGTACGGTCGGTAGACACCTTTAGTGGGAAAAATAGCTCGTTGGGCACCTTTAGTGGGCAAAACAGGCCGTTGGACACTTTTGATGAGAGAAACAACCTGTTGGCACACCTTTGGGGGCAAAAAAGCTCGTTGGCGAGACCACTAGGCATCTTAGTTGGGAAAACAGTCCGTTGGCACACCTTCGGTAGGCAAAATAGCCTGTTAGCACACCTTCAATTGACAAAACAGCACGTTGGCACACATTCAATTGGAAAAATAGCCCATTGGTAGGGTTGCCAGGCACTTTTGATGATAAAAATAGCTCGTCGGCACACTTTTGGTAGGTAAAACTGCCCATTGGCATGGTAGCTAGGTACTTTAGGTTGGCAAAACTATCTTTTAGGCACCATCGGTGGCAAAAACGGCTCGTTCGCACACCTTCAGTATACAAAATAGCCCATTTGCACACATTCGGTGGGCAAAACAACCCGTTGGGACACCTTCGGTGGGTAAAACAACTCGTTGGCATGATTGCCAGGCACCTTCGGTGGGGAAAACAACTCGTTGGCATACCTTCATTAGGCAAAATAGATCATTGGCACGATTACTAGGCACCTTTGGTGGGAACAACAACCTGTTGGCACACCTTCAATGGGTAAAATAGCCTGTTGGCACGATCGGTAGGCACCTTCGGTGGGAAAAATAGCTCGTTGGGCACCTTTAATGGGCAAAACAGCCCATTGGGCACCTTTAGCCGGGGAAACAGCCCATAAGGTTGCTAGACACCTTCGGCGGGAAAAACAAGCCATTGGGTACCTTTAATGGGTACAATAGCCTGTTGACATCGCTAGGCAAGTTCAGTGGGCAAAATAGACCATTGACTCAGTTGCTAGGCACCTTAGGTAGAAAAACAGTCCGTTGGGCACTTTTTGTGGGAAAAATGACCCCTAGGCATAGCTTTGGTGGGCAAAAAAGCTAGTTGGTATGGTGGGAAAAACTGCTCACTGGCACACATTCAGTTAGCAAAACATGCCATTGGCATGATCGCTGGGCACCTTTGGCGGGAAAAACTATTTATTGGATGCCATCGGTGGAAAAAATAGCTCGTTCGGACACTTTTAGTAGGTAAAACAGCCTGTTGGAACACATTCGGTGGGGAAAAAAGTCGGTTGGCACACCTTGGTCAGACAAAATTGCCCGTTGACATGGTTGCTAGGCACCGTTGATGGGAAAAAATAGCCCATTGGCACACCCTCGGTGGGCAAAACAGCTTGTTGGCAATCCTTCGATGGGTAAAATAGCCCATTGGCACATTCAATGGGCAAAATAAACTATTGGCACGGTCGCTATGCACCTTCGGTGCGAAAAATAGCCTGACATCTTCAATTCGCAAAAAAGCCTATTAGTACAGTTGCTACGCACCTTTAGTGGGAAAAACAGCCCCCGTTGGCACATCTTTGGGGGGCAAAATAGCTTGTTAGCATACCTTTGGTGGGCAAAATAGCCCGTTCGCACATTCGGTGGGGAAAATAGCCTGTTGGCACATTCGGCAGACAAAGTAGCCTATTGACTTGATTGCTAGGCACCTTCAGTAGAAAAATAGCCTATTGGTATGATTGTTAGGCACTTTAGTTGGGAAAAACAGTGTGTTGGGCACTTTAGACCAGAAAAATAGCTTATTGGCACGCATTATCACATTCTTTATGCACTTTTGATGGAAAAATAGCCTATTGGCAAGGTCGTTGGACACCTTCAGTGGGAAAATAGCCCATTGGCACAATCGTTAGGCACTTTTAGTGGGCAAAATAACCCATTGTCAAGGTTGTTAGGCACCTTTGGTGGAAAAAATAGCCCGTTGGCACATCATCGATGGGCAAAACAGGCCATTTGCAGGTTCGTTGGGCACCTTAGGTGGGAAAAACTATCTATTAGGGACCATTGGTGGCAAAAAAGGCCCGTTTGGACACCTTTAGTAGGCAAAACAGCCTGTTGGAACACAGTCGGTAGGGAAAACAGCCCTTTGGCACACCTTTGTCAGACAAAATAGCCCAATGGCATGGTTGCTAGGCACCTTTGGTCGGAAAACAACTCGTTCGCACACCCTCGGTGGGAAAAATAGCTTGTTGGCACACTCAGTGGGCAAAATAAACTATTGGCAAGGTCGCTAGGCACCTTTGGTGGGAAAACAGCCTGTTGACACCTTCAGAGGGCAAAAGAGCCTATTGGCATGGTCGCTACGCACCTTTAATGGGAATAACAGCCACTGTTGGCACATATTTGGTGGGCAAAATAGCTTGTTGGCACACCTTTGGTGGGCAAAACAACTTGTTGGCACTCCTTCAATGGGAAAAATAGCCCATTGGCACATTCGATATGGAAAATAGCCTATTAGCATATTCGACAGACACAGTAGCTCGCTGGCTCGATAGTAAGGCACGTTCGGTAGAAAAAATAGCCAGTTAGGCACCTTTAGTAGGCAAAACAAACCGTTGGCACACCTTCGATAGGTAAAATAGCCCATTGGCAGTGTTGCTAAGCACCCTATGTAGGCAAAATACCCCATCGGTACGGTTGTCAGGCACTTAGCTGGGAAAAACAATCTGTTGGGCACTTTAGACAAGAAAAACAGCCTGTTGGCACGTATTGGCACATTTGCTATGCACTTTCGATGGGAAAAACAGCACATTGGCAGGCTCATTGGGCACCTTTTGTGGGAAAATAGCCCGTTGACACAATCGTTAGGTACTTCTAGTGGGTAAAATAACCCATTGTCAGGGTTTCTAGGCACTTTCGGTAGGAAAAATAGCCCGTTGGCACACCATCGGTAGATAAAATAGGCCATTGGAATGGTCGCTAGGCACTTTAGGTGGGAAAAACTGTCCGTTGGCCACCATTGTTCCAACACCTTCAGAGGACAAAATAGCTTGTTGACACTCCTTCGGATGGCAAAATAGCCCGTTGGCACATTCGGCGGGCAAAATAGCATAATGGCCCAGTCACTAGGCACCTTCGGTGGGAAAAACAGCCCATTGGCACCTATAATGGGGAAAACAATCTGCTGGCAGGGTCGCTATGCACCTTTGGTGGGAAAAACAGCCTATTAGCAAATCTTTGGTGGACAAAACAATTTGTTGGCACTCCTTTGTTGGGAAAAATAGCTTGTTGGCATATTCAGTCGACAAAATAGCCCATTGGCATGGTCACTAAGTAACTTTGGTGGGTAAAAAGAGACCGCCGGGCACCTTTAGTGGGCAAAATAGCCTATTGGCACACCTTCGGTAGGCAAAACAACCCATTGGCAGTGTTGCTAGGCACCCTCGATGGGAAAAATACTAGATGGGAATTGTTGTTAGGCACCTTAGCTAGGAAAAATAGTCCATTGGGCACTTTTTATAGGAAAAATAGCTCGTTCGCACACCTTTGGTGGGAAAAACATTACATTGGCATGTTTGTTAGGCACTTTTGGTGGGAAAAATAGCCCGTCGGTAGAGTCACTAGTCACCTTCAGTGGGAAAATAGCCCATTGACATGGTCGTTAGGCACCTTTAGTGGGCAAAACAACCCATTGTTAGGGTTGTTAGGCACTTTTGGTGGGAAATAGCCCATTGACACACCTTCGATGTGTAAAGCAACCTGTTGGCAGGGTCATTAGGCACCTTCAGTGGGAAAACAGCTCGTTTGGTACCTTCGGTAGGAAAGCAACATGTGGCAAGGTGGCTAGGCACCTTCAGTGGGAAAACAACCCATTGGGCATCTCTAGTGGTTAAAACAACCCCTTCGCACTCCTTCAGTAGGCAAAACAGCCTGTTGGCATACCTTTGGTGGGCAAAACAACCCATTTCCATGGTCACTAGGCACCTTCGAAGGGAAAAACTACCTATCGGCCCACCTTTGGTGGAAAAAATAGCACGTTGGCATGGTTACCATACACGTTCAGTAGGAAAATAGCCCATTGGCACACATTCAGTTAGCAAAACTAGCCATTGGTGTGGTCTCTAAGTATTTTAGGTGGGAAAAACTATATGTCGGGCACCATCAGTGCCAAAAACTCACCATTCATGCACCTTCAGTAGGTAAAATAACCTGTTGGAACATATTCGGTAGCAAAAATAACCTGCTGGCACAACTTCGAGTCGCAAAATGCCCATTACCACAGTCGCTAGGAATCGTCAGTTGGAAAACTGCCCGTAGGCACACCTTAGGTGGGCAAAACAATTTGTTAGCACTCCTTTGGTAGCAAAATAGCCTGTTGGCATATTCGGTGGGTAAAATAGCCAGTTGGCATGGTCGCTAGGCATCTTCGGTGGGAAAAATAGTCCATTGGCACCTTTAGTGGGCAAAACAACCTATTGGCACGATCGCTGAGCACCTACAATGGGAAAACAGTCCATTAGCAGGGTCGCCAGGCACCTTCGATGAGAAAAACATCCCGTTGGCACACCTTTGATGGGCAAAACAGCCCATTGGCAAGGTTGCTAAGCACTTAACTTCCATGGGAAAACCATCATGTTGGCGACATTGCTAGGCACCTTTGGCAGGAAAAACAACCCATTCGCACACCTTTGGTAGGCAAAACAGCCCATTCACACACCCCAAATTAGCAAACCAGCCCGTTTGCGTAGTTACTAGGCACCTTCGGTGGGAAAAATAGCCTGTTGGTAAGATCTCTATATACCTTCAGTGGGAAAATAATCAGTTGGTAGGGTCACTAAGCACCTTCAATGGGCAAAACTGCTTGTTGGCAAGGTTGCTAGGAACCTTCAGTGGGAAAAACAACCCGTTGGCACACCTTTGTTGGGCGAAAAAGCTCGTTGGCACAGTGGTTAGGCTCCTTCGATAGGAAAAATAGCCTATCGGCACAACTCGATGGAAAAAACAACACGTTGGTATGGTCGTTAGGAACTTTTGGTGGGAAAAATAGTTAGTTGGTAGGGTCACTAGGCACCTTTAGTCACAAAACAACCCGTTGGCATAGTCACTAGGCATCTTTGGTGGGCAAAATAACCAGATGGCTAGAAACCTTTAGTGGGAAAAATACCTCATTGGCAAGGTGGCTAGGCACTTTCGGTGGGAAAAACAACCCATTAGCACACCTTCAATGGACAAAATAGCCTATTGGTATGGTTGCTAGGCACCTTTGGTGGATAAAAAAACCCGTTGGGCACCTTTAGTGGGCACGCTAGGCAAGTTGGGTGGTCAAAATAGTCTGTTGGCACATTTGCTAGGCACCTTATGTGGGAAAAATAGTCCGTTTGGCATTTCTGGTGGGAAAAACAACCCGTTGGCACACCTTAAGTGGATAAAAAAGCCCGTTGGCACGATCGATAGGCACCTTCGGTAGGAAAAACTACCTGGTAGTAGACCTTCGGTGGAAAAAATGACACGTTGGCACTATCATTAGGCACCTTTAGTGTGAAAAACTATCTTTTGGGCATCATCAATGGCAAAAACAGCCCATTCGCACACCTTCAGTAGGTAAAACAACCTATTGGAACACATTCGGTATCAAAATAGCCCGTTGGCACAGTCACTAGGCACCTTTAGTGGGAAAAACAGCCAACCAGCACACCTTCGTTGGAAAAAACATCACATTGGCATGGTCGTTAGGAACTTTTCGTGGGAACAAGAGTTAGTTGGTAGGGTCGCTAGGCACCTTTGGTGGCAAAACAGCCCGTTGGCACAACTGTTAGGCACCTTTGGTGGGCAAAACAGCTAGTTGGATACACACCTTTAATGGGCAAAATACCTTGTTGGCAAGGTGGCTGCTCACCTTCGGTGGGAAAAACAGCCCACTGACAGGGTTACTTGGTGCCTTCAGTGAGAAAAACAACCCGTTTGCACACATTCGATGGGCAAAATAGCTATTGGCAGGGCCGCTAGGAACCTTCAGGGAGAAAATAGCCTGTTGGGCACCTTCAGTGTGAAAAACAACTCAATAGTATGGTCACTACTCACCTTTTGTAGGAAAACAACCCGTTGGCAACCTTCTGCCAGAAAAATAGCCTGTTGGCACAACTTCGATTGGCAAATCAGCCTGTTGGCACACCTTCGGTGAGCAAAACAGCCCGTTGGATCATCTTCAGTAGGCAAAACAGCCCATTGACATAACTTCAGTGGGCAAAACAACTCGTTAGCGTGGTTGCTAGGAACCTTTTAAGGGAAAAACATTCCATTAGGCACATCAGTGGCAAAAACATGTTGTTCACACACCTTCAGTAGGCAAAACAGTCAGTTGGCACATATTTGGTGGGCTAAATAGCTCATTGGCGCACCCTCGGTGATAAAACAACATATTGGCATGGTCACTAGACACTTTTGGTGAGAAAAATAGCTATTTGGCGTGGTTGTTAGGCACCTTCAATGGGAAAACAACCCGTTAGCACTGTTGCTAGGCACCTACAGTGGGAAAACAGTTTATTGGCAGGGATGCTAAGCACCTTTAGGGGGAAACAGCCCATTGGCATAGCTTTGGTGGGAAAAGCAGTCCGTTGGTAGGGTCTCCAGGCACCTTCAGTGGGAAAACAGCCCGTTGGGCACCTTTGGTAGGAATACCATCTCGTTGGCATGGTGGCTAAGAACCTTCGGTAGGAATACAAACCGTTGGGCATCTTCGGTGGGAGAAACAACCTGTTCGCACACCTTCGGTAGGCAAAACAGCCCGTTGGCACACCTTTGCTGGGCAAAATAGTCTGCTTGTATGGTCGTTAGGAACCTTCGTTAGGAAAAAATTCCATTGGGCACCTTCGGTGGCAAAAATGGCCCATTCACGCACCTTCAATAGGCAAAAAAACCTAATTGGCATACATTCTAGAGCCAAAATAGCTTGCTAGCACACCTTTGGTGGGAAAAATAGCACATTGTCACGGTGACTAGGCACTTTCGGTGGGAAAAATAGCCCATTGATAGGGTCCATGCTTCGTCAATGGGAAAACAATCTGTTGACACGATCGCTAGGCACCTACAGTGGGCAAAATAGCCCATTGATAGGGTTGCTAGGCACCATCGATGGGAAAAACAACCTGTTAGTAGGGTCGTTAGGTACCTTCTGTGGGAAAAACAACCCCTTGGCACACCTTCGGTGGGCAGAATAGGTTGTTGGTAGGGTCTCTCAGTACCTTTAGTGGGAAAACAGCCTATTGGGTACCTCCAATAGGAAAAAAAGTGTATTGGCACGGTCGCTAGGCACCTTCCGTGGGAAAACAATCCATTGGACATCTTCGGTGGGAAAACAGCACGTTGGCACACCTTTGGTAGGCAAAACAACCCTTTGGCACACCTTCGATAGGTAAAACAACCTATTGGCACACATTTGATGGGCAAAACAACCCGTTGGCACGGTCGCCAGGTACTTTCGGTGGGAAAAATAGCAAATTTGAACACATTCGATGGACAAAATAGCCTGTCAGCACGGTCGCTAGACACCTTAAGTGGTCAAAACTGTCCATTGGGCACCATATGTGGCAAAAATAGCCTGGTTGCACACCTTCAGTAGGGAAAACAGCCTGTTGGCACACATTTAAGGGGGAAATAGTTTGTTGGCACACCTTCGGTAGGCAAAATAGATTGGTTGTACGGTCACAACATACCTTCTGTAGGAAAAACAGCCCATGGGCAGGGTTGCTAGGCACCTTCTGTGAGAAAAATAGCTCGTTGGCACACCTTAGATGGAAAAACAACCCATTGGCATGGTCACTAGGCACCTTTGGTGGGAAAAAAGCCCGCTGGCCACCTTTAGTGGGAAAAATAGCTCGTTGGCACACCTTCATTAAGCAAAACAACCTATTGGCACACCTTCGATAGGCAAAATAGTCGTTGCCACACATTCGATGGGTAAAACAACCTATTGGCATAGTCGCCAAGCCCTTTTCGTGAAAAACAACCAAATGGCACACATTCGGTCGAAAAATTAGCTTGTTGGCATAATCGCTAAGCACTTTAGGTGGGAAAAACTATCTGTTTGGCATCATTGGTGAAAAAAACGACCCGATCGCATACCTTCATTAGGCAAAACAGCCCTTTGACACATATTCAGTGACCAAAACTGTTCATTGGCTCACCTTCGGTGGGCAAAATAAGTCGTTGGCATGACTGCTAGGCATCTTTTGTGGTACAAACAAATCGTTGGCACACTTTTGATGGGTAAAGTAGTTAGTTGATAAGATCACAAGGTACTTTGGGTAGGAAAAATAGCCTGTTTATAAGTCGTCAGGCACCTTCAGCATGAAAATAGCCAGTTGGCACTGTCGCTAGGCAACTTCAGTGAGGAAAACAACCTACTGGCACGGTCATTATGCACCTTCAGCAGGCAAAACAACCTATTGGCACACCTTCAGTGGGCACAACAGCCAGCTGGCACGATCATAATACTACTTCAGTGGGAAAACAACCCGTTCATATACCTTTAGCGGGAAAACAACATGTTGGCACCATGGCTAGACACTTTTTGTGGGAAAAATAGCTTATTGGCAAACCTTCAATGGGAAAAGCACCCGGTTGGGCATTTTTAGTAGGAAAAACAACTTGTTGATACAACGTCGATGAGCAAAACAGCCCGTTGGCATGGTTGCTAGACACTTTCGACATGGAAACTAGCCAGTTGGCACACCTTTAGTACGCAAAGCAGCCCGTTGGCAAGGTTGCTAGGCACCTTCAGCAGGAAAATAGCCTGCTGGGCACTTTGGGTGGGAAAACCAACACATTGGCACGGTGACTAGGCACCTTAGGTGAGAAAACAACCTGTTGGGCATATTCGGTGGGAAAAATAGCCCTTTGGCACACATTTGGTGGGCAAAATAGCCCTTTGGCACACTTTCGATGGGCAAAACATCCCATCGGCAGGGTCACTAAGCACCTTCAGTGGGAAAAGCAGCCCGTTGGCAAACATTTGCTGGGCAAAACAGCCCGTTAGCATGGTCGCTAGGCACCTGATGTGGGAATAACATTCTGGTGGGCACCATCGATGGCAAAAAATGTCCCATTCGCACACCTTTAGTAGGCAAAATAGTCTATTGGCACACCTTTAGTGGAAAAAATAGCACGTTGAAATGGTAGTTAGGCACTTTCGGTGGGAAAAATAGCACATTGGTAGGTCACGAGGCACCTTTAAGGAGAAAACAGTATATTGGCATGGTCGCTAAGCACCTTTGGTGGGAAAAACAACCCATTGATAGGGTTGCTAGGCACCTTCGATGGGAAAAAAGCCCGTTGTCATACCTTCGGTAGGCAAAAAAAGGCTGTTGGCAGGGTCGCTAGTCACCTTTAGTGTGAAAACAGCCCATTGAGCACCTTTTGTGGGAAAAATAACCCATTGGGATGGTTGGTAGGCACCTTTGGTAGGAAAATAACCACTTTGGTAGGAAAAATAGCACATTGGCAAACATTTGATAGACAAAACAGCCCGTTGGCACACATTCGATTTGCAAAGCACCCATTGGCATGATTGCAAGGAACTTTTGGTGGGAAAAATAGACAGTTGGCAAAGCAGCCCGTTGGCACAGTCACTAAGCATCTTAGGCAGCAAAAACTAACCATTGCACACCATTGGTGACAAAAACGACCCGTTCGTACACCTTAATTAGGCAAAACAGTGCATTGGCACACATTTGGTGGGCAAAACAACCCTTTGGCACATCTTCGGTGGGCAAAATAGCTCATTGGAAAGATTGCTAGGCACCTTTGGTGGGAAAAACAACTGGTTGGAACATCTTCGATGGGCAAATAGTCTGTTGGAATAGTAGGTAGGCACCTTTTGAGGGGAAAATAGCTTGTTGGGCACCTTCGGTGGGAAAAATAGCCTTTTGGCACACCTTTAGTAGGTGAAATAGCCCGTTGGCATACCTTCGATAGGCAATATAGCCTATTGGAACACATTCGATGGGTAAAAGAACCCGTTCGCACAGTCACCAGGCATTTTTGATGAGAAAAATAGCCAAATGGCACATATTTGGTCCATAAAATAGCCAATTGGCACAGTTGCTAGGCACCTTAGGTGGGAAAAACTATCCATTAGGCACTAACGGTGGCAAAAACGACTCGTTCGCACATCTTCAATAGGCAAAATAGACTGATGGAACACATTTAGTGAAAAAAATAGCCCGTTGGCACACCTCCGGTAGGCAAAATAGCCTGTTACCATGGTCTCTAGGCACCTTTGGTTAGAAAAAAAGCCCGTTGACACACCTTCGATGGGAAAAACAACTTGTTGGCACTCCTTTAGTGGATAAAATAGCCAGTTGGCACATTCGGTGGGTAAAATAGCCTGCTGGCATGGTCACTAGGCAGGAAAAACAGTCCGCTGGCACCTTTAATGGGCAAAACAGTCACTAGGCACTTACAATGGGAAAACAGTCTAGTGGCAGGGTCACTAAGCACCTTCAGTGTGAAAACATCCTATTAGCAAACCTTCAATGGGCAAAGCAGCCCGTTGGCAGGGTCGCTAGGCACCTTCAGTAGGAAAACAACCCGTCGGATAGCATTAGGGGGAAAAACAACCCATTCACACACCTTTTGTAGGCAAAACAGCTTGTTGGCATAGATTTAGTGGGCAAAATAGCCCGTTGGCACACCTTTAGTCGCAAAAACAGCAAGTTGGTACGATCACTAGGCACTTTTGTAGGGAAAAATAACCTATTGGTAGGGTCATTAGGCACCTAAAGTAGGAAAACAGCCTATTGGCACAGTCGCTAGGCATCTACAGTTGGAAAACAGCCCACTAGCATGGTCACTAGGCACCTTCGGTAAGAAAAACAACTCGTTTGCACACCTTCGTTAGGCAAAATAGCTCATTTGTACACCTTTGGTTGGCAAAATAGCTCATTTGCATGGTCACCAAGCACCTTCGGTAGGAAAAATAGCCCGTTTGTAAACATTAAGTCTGTAAAATAGCCCGTTTGTACATATTCGATGGGTAAAACAACCCATTGGCAAGGTCGTCAGGCACCTTTGGTTGGAAAAACAGCCCGTTGGAAACCTTCAGCAGTCAAAACAACTTATTGACACACCTTTGATGGGCAAAACAACCCGTTGGCACCATTGGTAGACATTTTCGTGACAGAAATAGCCCGTTGGGCACCTTCAATGCATAAAACAGCCCGTTGGCACGCCTTCAGTGGGCAAAATAGCCCTTTGGCATGGTAGCTAGGCATCTTCAATAGGAAAAACAAGCCAATGGCAAACATTCGGTTGACTAAACAACCTGTTGGCACGGTTGCTAAGCACCTTATTTTGAGAAAATTGTCCGTTGGGCACCATCGGTAGCATAACAGCTCATTCGCACAACTTTCGTAGACAAAACAACCTGTTGGCACATATTCAGTCGGCAAAATAGCCCATTAGCGTAGGTTTTGTGGGAAAAAACACGTTGGCAGACCTTTGATGAGCAAAATAACTAGTTGGCATAATTGTTAGGCACCTTCGGTGGGAAAAACAACCCACTAGCACAGCTTCGATGGGTAAAATAGCCCGTTGGCATGGTCACAGGGCGCCTTCAATGGGAAAAATAGCCCACTGGGCAACTTTAGTGGGCAACACAGCCTAGTGGGCACCTTTGGTGCGCAAAATAGCCTGGTTGTCAAGCGCCTACAGTTGGAAAAACAACCCATTGGGCACTTTTAGTGGGTGCAACTGCCCATTGGTAGGGTTGTTAGGTAAGTTCAGTGGGCAAAATAACTTGTTGGCATGTTTGCTGGGCACCTTAGGTGGGAAAAATAGTCCGTTGGATAACTTTAGTGGGCAACACAGCTCGTTGGACATCTTTGATGCATAAAATAGCCCGTACGATTGTTAGGCACCTTCGGTTGGAAAAACAACCCATTAGGCTGAAGTAAATCACATGTTAATATAGAATTCACGTACAATATACGATATACACAAGAAAGGAAATTGTGTATTTTTTTCGTGAATACAAAATATTTAATATATCTTGTTAAGAACTTTTCCAACTTGTTAAAAGAATACCACAAAAGTTACATAAAATTAGTTACGTAGTTAAATCGTAAATAACTTCTATATACTTGTCTAAAAATAAAATAGAATAAAGTGAAAGGTTAGAAGATAGACGCTACAATTTTTATACTAGTTCACCCCAAACCATGGACTATATCTAGTCCTCAAAGTTCTTCTGAGTTTTCACTGTACTTCAACAATTTTACAAGTATTCTTTCTTCCCTTCCAGAGCCTCTTCAGGTCTCTTACACAAAGTATTCTTTATGCTATCTTAGCCTCTCCAGGCTCTTAGCCTTTTCTTTCTCTCACTAGAAAGATATTGAGAGCTTTTTGTTACAGTAGAGTTTGCTCTCTAGTATCGCAATTTTGAATACAGAATTTTTCTTTGTAAGTAAACACTTGAAAGCTCAAAAGATCGTTTAATCTTCGACTACAACTAGTATATATTGCCTAAGTCTCTAACTGCTTCTTGATTCTTGTAAAACCCGTTATTTGGTTGAGTTATGTAACTAACTCCAACTAACTAACTGTCCAACATACTATCGTATCTTCATCTTTGTATCGTCTGTGTTTTCCTTTTCTTATGTGTTTTTCACTTCTTCTATGTTTTTCGCTTCTTCTGTGTTTTCACTTCTTCTGTGTTTTCCGCTTCTTCTGTATTTTCCACTTCTTCTATGTTTTCACTTCTTCTGTGTTTTCCGCTTCTTCTGTGTTTTCACTTCTTCTGTGTTTTTCGCTTCTTCTATGTTTTCCACTTCTTCTGTGTTTTCCGCTTCTTCTGTGTTTTGCGCTTCTTCTGTGTTTTTCACTTCTGCTGTATTTTGCACTTCTTTTATGTTTTCCACTTCTGTGTTTTTCTGCACACTTAACACACTTATCAAAATAGTTCATTGATTTCTAATATTATTATTGTTTGATTGTCACCAAAATTAATAATTGTGAAGTCCTCTTGACTTAACACAATGCAATGAAGGAAGAAATAAGTTCCATGAAGAATAATGATGTTTAGGATCTTGTTGAGTTGCCTAAAGGA
>JANIIA010499403.1:0-14589 GCA_027478495.1 Erythroxylum alaternifolium | reverse complement strand
GGATAAGTAGATTCTCAATTACACACACACACACACACACACACACATATATATGAAAATTGACCGGCGCGTCGTAACACTAGTTAAAATAAAATAACTAGATTATTATTATAACAGTGGTGAGTCTAGGTCGATTTCACAGGCAATATTCGGTTAACCCATGAAATTAAATTAATTTATGTTTAGGTAATGGAGGGTTTTGGATTTAAAAATAAAATAAAATAAAATAAACCTAATAAAAACAATTAAAGAAAACATGAGATAAATGATAAAATTGGGAAATTCAGTAGGGATCTGGTTCATTGGTTTAATCTCAACCTACACCCTAATTAAGCATAATTCATTGATTTGTTATTCTTTTATCTCTATTTGCAATTATCGGTAGTAGATTAACAACAAACTCTGTTAATCCTAATTTTTACTTATATCCTAGTTAATTACAAAGTGTTCGTTAATTAACCCTAGCTATCGGAAAACTTAGAATAAACTCTCTAAGTTTATCAGGACAACTGCTTTACGAATCATAAAAATAGACAATTCTAGATAATAATCACACAAGCTCGAATTATTTAACTTATGTTCTGTTATATTTAATGATTCGGAACCATTAGTTGCTATAAATGAATCGGGAATACAACGATTACATATTGCATTCGATGTTAACAATGAGTTTTTATGAAAAACGATTCAATAGAGCATTAAAATCATCATCATTCAAATACCCAATCAATCCACACAAGATAACATAATAAATTTCTAATGAAAGAAAAAAATAACAAAATGATAAAAAATATTTAATCCAGGTCGTCGATATCGATGTCACCTCCAAACTGACGTTGAAAAAGCTAGCTCTTAATGAGTTTATCCTAAAAAATGCTTCAACACCTGCAGCAAAACCCAACCAAAAACCCCTTTGGTGTTTCATTACTACCGCAAGCTTCCCTACGCTCTACTATTCACCGATCTGACAATTAAACATGATGGACCACCCTTACTATTCATGTATCCTCTCTTCTCCTACAACTCTCTTCTGTTTTCTAGCTACCAGTTGCAGCTCTCACTCGCAAGCCGCTACTCTATTGTGCTATCTATAGGACGAATTAAGTTATATGGACCACGCTACTCTTTACCTTTCACTTAACCCTCGCATGTCTTCCGTGAGTTTTGCTCAAAACGCTGCCTACGTCTACATGAAACGCAGACATGGTCTGAATTTTTTCACTTTAGCTATTGCGTTTCATGCGTGAAACCCCTCTCCTCAAACACTGATGGTGATGCCGTACTGCTGGATTTTTAAAAGTCAATTGAGCTGCGCTTTGAAGCAAAGAGGACCTCCAAAGATGCTGTCATTTGGTGTCCAAAGAAAGCTCTAAGGGCTACTGTTTTGGACAGATTTTTGGCTCTCCATTAAACACATCTAGCTATCGTTTTGGACAACCTCTTTGATGCTTCTCCAATTTTTCACTTTGTTGGCTGCATTATGGACAGCCTTTCTAGCTCCTAATGGCTTCAAAACTTGATGCTTTAGTCTTGTATTTGTATTCCATCATTAAATTTACGTGTAAAATCAACAGGAACACAAAATGAGCAATTAAACACAAAAAATAGGAATGAATTCAAATGAAATAACATATAAAAATATATCAAAATCCATTCATATCATAGATCTATAAAATATCCTAGGGTAGTTATACAAGATTTGCATGTTAAGGTTGATAAGTTTATAATCCCAACTGATTTTATGATTCTTGACAGAGAGGAGGATACAGATGTTGACAAAGGTAAGTTAACATTAAGGGTGGGGGATGAAGAGGTCATTTTTAGAATTTATAATGTCATTAATCATGCCCTTGAATTTATAGATCTAACAACACCTAGTGAATATTGTAATCTTTCTGATATTTTGTAGGATTATACATTTAAAGGTCTATTGGGAACTTCCATAAAATAAGGCAATGAACTGGAAGAGAAATATGGCACTAAGCAATAAAAGGTAGCTTACTTACAAATCGTAAAACTTACAATAAGGCTAAAAATCCCATTTTTATAAGCCACCTTGAGCATAAAATGTATGTCGAGCTAATGACATTAAACAAGTGCTATATGGGAGGTAACCTATGAATTAATTTAGGTTTTATTTTACATTCGATGTTATTTTACTTTTAATTTGATGTTAACATATGATTTATTTAAGTTTCAATGTGTTTTAGGATAGAAAATTAAAAATCCTAATGAGAATGTGTATAATTATCACATTAGAGTATGTGTGTTTAAGGTTTATAAATCTAAGTGCAAATTTTTTAAGTTTGATCATCTAATTGTGAAGTTGCATACGTTCATAGAGAGCTAAATGCTCTCTAGATATGTTGTTGTAGACTTACACAGTTAGTTACATGCCCGAGTAAGTCTACAAAAAGCTATAATTTAGTGACCTATATGGTCAGCTACATCGACGTATAGCAGACTATGTAAGTTCCTGATACACCTTTAAAATGCCCTAATCCCTCATTCTTTCTCACTTGTTCTTTTTCTCTCTCACTATCTGTCGTTTCCCTTCCAATCTCCTATCCCGGTTTTCACATTTTTCTTGCAAATTAGCAACACTCAAATAAGTTTTCTTGTTGTTTTCACTTGGTCATGCATAATTTGTTAGGTGTTTTGCATTATTCAAGGAATTTTTGCCTAAAAACACCAATTTTAGTATTTTGGGATTTTGTGGGAATTTGTGTGATTTTATGTTTAAATGTGGTTTATTAGTTGAATATTATCCTTACGTAATTGATTTAATGATTAAATTTGATTAACTGCATGTGAATTGGGAGAAAATTCAACTTAAATTGCGAGATTGTGTAATATTACCTACTAATTGTTAAATTGTGATAATTTTGCGTGAAATTAAGATTAATTAGTTTTTTTACATCAATTAAAGTTGAGTTTATGTTAATTGCATGTCAATTATGCATTTGCATGAGTTAATGTTCAATTTCGTCAATTTTAAGTAACTGCTAGATTAGGGTTTTTAATTTAAAATTTTAGGTTAAATTCGTAATTCACGATTAGGATAGTTTTAATTGTTAATTATAATATTTTAATATTAAATTTGTAATTAATTAGGTTGTTATTTTATTTTCTAATTCTTTTATTTTATTTTATATAATTGTTTATTTATTTAATTCTTTGTGCTAATTTGGTTTTGTTTTTTATGTAGTCTAATTTTTGTTATTATTTTGTTTTCATGTTTCATTATTTATTGAACATAATACATTTTATGTGTGGAGAAAAGTGTATTCTCATAATTTATCTATCATTTTCTCACACTTATTTAAAGTTTTAGGTGCAATGACGACACCATGATGGGATAAGGAAACACTACGTAAGTGGCATCGATTTGAGCAACCTTCAATTTTACTTTTCAATGCAGCAATGCATAAAGAGCAGTATCAGCATTTAAAGGACAAGACGTTCATTATGGGACGTCGCATACACTAAGAGGCATTAGAGTAGGTTAGATTGGTCTAATAGGTTCAAGATTTGATTAATGTAGGTGCCTAGCTTAGGTTTTTCGAGATTATGGAGCCTTCCTATTAGCAGTTGACATTAAAGGTGCTCTTCACGTTCTTCATAGAGAAGGGACACCACGGCTGGGACAGGTCAAACACCATCCAGTTCTGACTATTTGGGGAGATGATCCGAATGAGCTATTTGGACTTCTCAGTCACTATGGCCCATACGATGCAGAATTTATAGGGACACGAGCTTACTTAGACTTATGAATAGATTTCCCATATCGAATGTCCTCTAGATAATTTAAGGATATCATCAACGACTATGGTGATTATGATTCGTGCAGATCCAACGCTTCGTTGCTACGACACCCAGTGCTTCACTTTATATATAGAGTCTTAAGTCACACTTTGAGCAATCGAGGGGATAACTATGGTGTAGTGGGAAACTTAGATGTATTCTATTTATAGAGCATGAGCGAGAGGATGTCAATCCGCATGGGGCATGCATTTGCCCTATTCATTAGGCATCAAAGCAAAGAGAGAAATGTTGGAACAATTTGTGTCAGGCTGTATGTGATGAGATTGGCATGAAAGATGGGGGGTCTTCAACAGACTACCTCGTATGTGACAAGTTGACATCATGACAACACTTAATCTGGAAGTCATGACATATATATATATATGGTTAGCAAATGACAAGGACCCATGAGGGAAGTCTACTGCTTGATTGGGAATCCCAACGAGCTAGCAGCATTGGGACGACCTAGGGAGGAGCCACCGCAGCCACATTCAACTCCATCTCAAATAGGAGGGATTACACTTGAGGAGGATAGCCCTAATGTACCAAAAGCGTGGACAGCTCACTTGGACTAGCTAACGATAGCTCAATTGGAGAGACAATAGGTAGAGCTTGTGGAGTGGATGGGAAAGCTCAAGACCACTATTGGATGGATGGGAGAGCTATTATTGTTAATTGTGAGCATTAGGGCATCAATTTTCAACATCCATCATCTAACGAGGGTACTTCATCAACAACTCCTCCACCTTTTGAGGATGATCGACTCGAGGACACTCCATCAATGGACAAGCCTGAATCATAGCACAATTGAGGGAGATGCTCAACTTTTGTATTTTTCCTTTTTCTTTTTAATTGTGTACAACAAAAACAACACCCAGTAGAAATCTCATGGAGGCACGGGGTCTATGGTGGTCTGTGGTACGTAGCCTTACCCTTAATTAGTAGACAGTATGTTTCCAAACATTAATGTGTTTAATTGTGTATTTTTATTAGTTTCTTTATTTTTATCTAAACATTAATGTTATATTATTACATATTTCTTAATTATTTTTGTTATTTTTATTTTTTATCTTTTTATCCCTTGTTTTTTATATTTTACAGGGATGTTTATATTTAGTATTGGATGGACAGTCCTAAATTCATCGAAATTAGAAATTCTTATTACTTAAGGAAGTACCGAACTCCACTTTCTCAACTTTTTAAAATTCACATGTGCTTATATTGTGTACATTGGGGATAATGTGCAATTTTAAGTGTGAGAAAGGGATTAATAATTTTTTCAAGTTTAATATAACCTTTGTTGTTGAATTTTATTTACTGATATTCTGAGTTAGCTGAATATGTCCATAAGCACTTTATTTCATTATTGAATATTAATTTGAATTAGTATACAAAAGGCTGATAATTAGAATAAAATTACTTTTCTAAGTTATGAATGAAAATTGCATACTATTTACACACATAACATAACCATTTTTTGTGTGAGCTTTTGAGCCCAAAGAGCCTAATTTCAAAAATTTTAAAGCTCTTTTATTCTTTCAAGTGTGTTATCATGCATAGTTGAATAATTTTAGAACTTGCTTTTATTATGAATATTGAGATCACATTTATTCAATTAGAAGCATTGAGGTGATAAATGCACTTAGATTTAATAGTTATTTAAACCTATTTCTTTGAAAATTACCTTACCATAATTTATCTTTGGGAATAACTAATCTTGAGCCTTAGCCTTTTTTATTGATTATAACCCCATTATTAACCTTTATCCTATTTTTTATTGAAGCCTTTATTATTGTTTTAAACCCTAAAAGTTATTTACATTACTTATATGTTTGAACCTTGAAAATTTGAAAGGTCTCAATATTTCTTTAATTTTTACAAGTATATAAAAAGAAAAAAGTGTATAGTACTAATAGATTTATAATGAAAGGTCCTGTGTATATTGTGAACAAGTTTCTTGTAATGTCCTTTTAGTAAATTTCCTTTAAAGTTATCAAATTTTTATTATCCCAATCATATCTTACCTAAGCCCCATTAAACCGTTATAAAGACCTTTTGATTTTGGTTTCGAATTGATTTATAAGTGGTGGAAATATAATAAACTTACAAGGTTATGGTTAAGAGTTCTAATATGCATTGGTTTGAGAGTTTGATACTTTTATCCTAAATACTTGAGTTTATTGAGTGAAATCTTGGTGAGGGTGTAAAGAAATATGCTTTTGATTTCAAAAAGATTATTGATGTAGTTATTATTAATATTGACTTATGAAGTTAGTTTTATGATAACTTAATTCTAATTGTATGTTAATTTGATTAATATGATATAATGATTTAGACAAGCTGGAATTAATGAGGGATAGATATTTATAAAATTAATAATTTAGATTATGATTTGCTTAAGGATAAGCAAAAGCTTAAATGTAGGGATGTTTGGTAAATGCTAATTTGATTACAATTATACACCTATAATTGATGTATTTTGTTTGATATTTTATAGTTTTGTTGTTTATTTGGTACTTAATTCTCTTTAAGTGCATTTGTAGGTCATAATTGCCTTCGTGGACCAAAAGAAGAAGAATTTGGATGAAATCATGTAGTGTAACGAAGATTTGAAGCAACTAAAGACTTACATAACCATATACAATGACTGTGTAAGTCTCTGTAAACATATGACTATTGAAAAACTTAAGTTTGGTCGTTTGGAGTTACACGCCCATGTATCTTAATATACATGACTGTATATATTGCCTGTGTAAGTTTTTATGCCTTTGTAAAATTGTGAACTTAGTTTTTTTTTAAATATACATGATCTTCTACACGCCATGTAAGTCACCGTGTATATACCTTAAAATATACTTTAAAAGGACATGAGCGGAGATAAAATGAGGACAGCCAAAATTTTAAGGGTTTTTAAGTCGTAAGCAACATTTAGAGGCAACGATTTTGATCAAAGGATAAGGAAAACACAAAGTTAACATCAAGAGATCCAATAGAAAGCTATATCAAGTCCAAACTTACATGAAGATTCAATAGAAGAGAAAGAGAGATTTAAAATTATGATTTCTTTGTTTTCTATTAGTTTTTTTGCGTGTTTGTTATTGATTTTGTATTCTATAAGTAGCTAAATGTGTTTATTGTCTAGGTATGATGAACCTTAAGTTGGGATAACAATATGTTTTAATCTTTTATTCAATACAAATATATTGATAACTTTATAGCAATTTAATTATCTGCTTTATTCTTATTTTAATATATCCAAAATATTAGTACATGATTTGATTTCATATGATTGAGATTGAAAATTCCTCTTGTATGAATAGATTTATCATAATTGTAAGGAGTTACAAGCAAACCTAGAGATAGGTCAACATAGATCCTCTAGATTAGGGTCAAACCTAATAACCGAATTCACGAATCGATAATGTAGTCCTAGGGGTTTTAGCGAGAAAGAGTTATGTTAACCAACTGATAGATTAGTTGTTAATATTCTTGAGAAAGATAATATCTAATGATTCGTAGGGGATTTATCACCTAGACACTACTATTTGATGTTTATTTTTCCAAGTAATTTTTTTGTCCTGCATTCATTATTGTTTCCAATTTTATTTTATTTGTTTAACTTAATTTTTAATTAAAATCCAAAATTTGATTTAGAGGTTAGATAATAAAAACGGGTTATTACTAGTATTTATTCTCTTTGTAGGATTGACCCATACTTGCTTGTGCTAGCTATAGCCGAGTTGTCCACTTCTAATAAAATTTTCATATTGACCTTAACTTAGTCAATTAGGCATCCTGTGAATTGCTTCAGCTTTCATATCAATAGATGTTAAAGCAACTTATGATGACACAATATGGAATATTTCATCTTTGAAAAAACAATGGTCCAATTATGTCTCCACCTTCTTGACTTCCCAATTTTGACTACAAATTTCATCAACCTCATATATTAAAAAACAAATAATAGGCATTTATTTGACTAAATAAAATATTAAAAATTTTATTTTAAGATTTTCAAACTATTGTTCATAAGTATGGTATTCATTCCTAAGAGACATCATCAATAAGCATCTAACCACCATTATTGTCTTCATAAATGAGAACATATTTAGAAATATGAAGAAAATCATTTATATGAGTCTTATTATGGCGATCTTCTCCTTAAAGACCATGAGAGCTACTAAATTAGATTCATTCTTTAAACAAAGTTAAAAATATATTCTTAGATATCTTAAAACAATAAAAAATTGAATTACAGAAGACATAACTGATAAGGAGAATTACAAAAGACATAACTCATTAAGACAAAAAGGATACTCTTTTTTTGGGAATGGTTCCATAGAGTTTAACAATGAATAGGTGTTTTACAATCATGTGAGTGTTATTTATAATACAAGTTACACTAACCTAATAAATGCATATTGGAGTGTGAAGCTCTAATTAAATTTTTGAAAGAGAGGAACAAAAGTGACAAAATTAAGGAGATCTTTTCTTTTGTCAACATTAATGTCTGCAGGAGTTTGAAAAGTGAAAAAGAGTAATGCCAAAAGTAACGAGAAGATATTTATAGAGCTTCCAAGTGAAATGTTTAGAAGGTGAGGTAATTTTCACTATATAGTTTTAGCAATTTTTCTTAGTTCCTTAGAAATATGATATGTTTTAGAACATCATTTACTATAATGCAACTTTTTACCACTTAGGATTTTGTTACAAAGCCTAGGATTTTCATAACATATCTTGTACAAAAATTTTCTTATAAAGCACACCCTTTTTCTTATTAAAAAGAAATCAAAAGCATTAAAGACCTCCATGTAAAATTTTAAGATGAGTGAATTATGTTAGTTTTCCAATTTTCCTCTTGCTTACGTAAAGGTGTTAAACAAATTGATCATGCAACATGATTATTATAATTTGAGAACAAGTTGAATTATAAAATTGGGTTTTTAAGAGAGTAGGTTTTTGTTAAAATATTTACACAAGTTAGTCAACAGTCAATATGGTTTTGATGGGTTAACATGCTTTTACATTCACACAACTGCTTTGGTGGGTTCACATATCTTTGCATTTTGCATTCACATTTTTAAAAAAAAACCTTCTCTCTCTAAAACAAGAAACAACGTTAGTGAAAATATGAAAACATGAGCTTGTGAAGACATAAAGGGGGCAAAAAAGAAAGAACCATCAAAATTATTATGACTGGAGAAAAAATGAGTGGTAAGAATGTGAGATTGAATTAATGGAAGATATTAAAACAAGGAGAATTCTTTTGGTGTGGAGAACTCTAAAAGCTTATAAGCATAAAAAAATATTTTCAAGATCAAACCCTTGTCCAACAAACTAATTAGCCTTTTTTATAAACTTGAATTTCACAAATGTGTCAAAGCATGAGACTAAAGTCTAGAACTTGAGCTAATAACTGTAAAAAATAACTTCCTAATTATTTTGAAGTTTAGGAATAATGATAACAATTGCTATAAAAAGCAAAAAAGGTTAAAACTTTTTTATTGTAGAAAACAGAGTGAAGAGAAGAATGGAAAACCCTATTTTGACATAAATGATGGGTCTAAGGGAGGCTAGAGAGAGAAGATTAGTGGGTCCCAAAAGGCTCACGCTACCAATTGGATACCTAACTGGCAATATAGAACCAACTTATAATGTTAAAATATGATAATTTATTTTTTGAATCAAACATATAAGAAAAAGTCCATAAGTTTAGGAGAAGTCTTTTTAACTAATTGATTAAACAAAAAACTATAGGCCAAAAACCCTTAAGCTTGAAAAAGTCTTTTTATCTTTGTGCTCTAAAAACAAAATAATGCAACTAAAAAATTCTCCTGTCTACAAAGTGGAAGACCATCATTTCTAAGAGCATAAAAGATAATGATCACTTATTAAAAATGTTACAATTTACAAATTAACAAAAAGTAGAACTACCATATATTTACCCTACGATTCATGTTAAACTTCTTAAAATTTTGTCAAGGCATAGGAGTTAGACTCCATATGCCTACGATTTCCAAGTTCAATTTCTCCAAGATTTTTAAGATGTAAGAGCTAGACTCTACAAACTTGCAATATTCAAGTTTAAGTTACTAAAAGATTTTACCAAGTTATAGGAGCTAAATTCCATGAAATTGCCATGCTCATTTTCATTTTGAAAATTGGATAAGGCAGTAAAGATTTACTTCCCAAGCATGTCATGTACATTACGTTTCAAAATTTTGGTTAAGGAATTAGAGATGTACTACACATGCATTCCATATTCAGTTACAATTTTAAATATGATGAGGAATATGGAGCTAAACTTTGCATGCCTCCTAAGATTTTCAAATATACTTAGAGTTGTTCAATTATACACACAAAGGTAAGTCTAAAGAACATTAAAAAAAATGAAATTTCATAAAACAAATAGTCTAAACAAACTCCAATATTTATATATATTCACCCCTACATATAAGGGGGTTTGACAAGAAGGAAAGAAACTAAGTGGTTAGAAGGAGATACGTGCACCATTAGAGGAAGAAGGGTTAGTGTCATCATGGTTAGACAATTCTCTACCAGAAAGGTTGGTGATCATAACTTCTCTATCAATGCATAATAACTTATTAAGCTTTTTAGTTTAAGAGGGCTCAAGTTACATGTGCATAATTAATATCCAAATTTGTATGGGAAAGGTTTGAAAACTTTGTTTTGCAAAATCTTCCTATAGTCCTCAAACTTTGTCAATATTGTACTAATAATATTATCATAGTTCCATGATAAGATAAATGAGATCAAATTTAAAGTCTTCCTTCTACAACTTCCTTACCTGATTTTGAGATTTAGCCCTTTAACCTTTCATGATTGTGATCTTACCCTTTAATAATTTAACTTCTTTATTAAACTTATGAAGAGGCTTGAATAATTGTTTCTCGATAACCTCCTTCTCCTTTTTGAATGACTTAAAATTCTTCATATGCCTTTATAATTATGTTCTCAACCACCTTCTTCTACTTGAAATACTTGTTATGTTCAAGGTAGAATCTTTCATAGTGCTATAATTATAAAGTGATAACCTAGAAAAAATAATACAAATTCAAGCCTAACAATAAGGTTACTAATATAAAATGGTAAGTAAAATTACCTTGGTGAGATGCCTTTTCGAGAACGTAGATATGTTTGATAGTTAAGTCATCCAAACTTTTCCTATCTTTAGGGAAGATCATCTTACTAAATTATAAATACTTCCAATCTTACCAAAGATGACATTATTCTTCTTTAGGTTAAAGTTGGGAAAGAAATGTTCTTCTTCCCTTATATACCTATTGAGAATAAAAAAGAAAACCATATTATCCACTTAATGGGAAGAGTAAGGACAAGACTAAAAAGGTAGGAAGACAAAGGTGGACATAATAGAATTAGTTGGTTCGATGATAATGACTTCATCAAGTATGTCACTCTCTACTTCTTTGTCTTTTTAAAATATGATGCTAGCAAGCCTCTCTCCTTTACCACCTTAGACCTTGCTAGCATTTTTTTAGGATTTCATAATTATCACAAATACAATAGGGTTGATATAGGAAAGCATTAAACAATATATATTAAAGAAAAGAACCCTACATAAATGCTCTTCTCTTTGAGAAACCCATAAAAATAATTAGGCTTCATTTTCACAAAAATTTCTTCTGAAGCAAAAGATGGATGGTTTGATTTTATAAGTTTATGGGATAGGAACATTAGAGAGGCATTGTTTCTATTTTGTTATAGAAACCTCTTATGTAAGCCTCTCCATATAACCCAAAAGGCTTATAGCTTATTGGGTTTGATAAGAAATGACCTTCTCCTTGCAGAAGTGTAACCCCTCTAAAACATTGAGTATTTAACAACCTTGCTTAACACTTATGTTGTATTAATCACATTACGTTTCACATAACCTTGCATTAGTTCATAAACTAAAACTATTTGAGTTTATAGGGTACCTCCCTAATATAACAGTTAACAATAAACCCAATTAGCAATCTCTAAGGCTATGTGTGGTTAAACATAAGGTTTTTAATGAAATGGAATGGAATGGAATCTAAATGGATGTATTATTTGAAAATTGTTGTTTGGGAGGGATGGAAGGGTTCATAATGTAATATAGTGAAATGTTGTTTGGAAGATGGATGGAACGGAACGTAATGTATGAATAATAATAATGAATGACTATTCTACCCTTAATAGAACAAAATATATATTAATAAATCAAAACATATATTGTCTTACCGCTTATTATTAGAGTTTGAGGGTATAATTGGTATTATAAAAAATTATTTAGGGTATATTTGGTAGTACATATTTATCATTTTACATTCCACCTAAACTCCTCAAATATGAGGTAACTCATTTTTACTATTTATGATGGAATAAGACGTAATGTGAAACCCTCCCCTTCCATTCCCTTCCATTATATTCCATTATAAACCCTCATCCCAAATGATGGAATAATATTACATTCCATGTCATTCCATTATTAGCTACCTTACCAAATATAACCTAAGAATGCAAATGTATGTTATGGCTCAAACTTGTCTTGTTCAATTTATTCTCAATAGTGGGAAGGAGAAGAAACCAACATCTATAATTGAAGACATTATAATAGAATCTTATCTTATTATGCCTAGGATAGTGTACATGCTCATCATCATCAAAGAACTTGAGTGAAATCACCTCAAGGATATTGGATTTTTCCCTTATTTTCTTAATTTCATCCCTAAGCAAATTATTAAGGTGTACAAATGATTAAAAAAATTTTCAAATTCCCTAGGCATGAAGTTTGATGATGGATTTTGTAATACAAAATCTTTTGCTAGACCTAATTAAACTAACCTTAGACAACACTTTGAAAAGAGGTCTTGTTACTATGAGTGATATGGAGAGATTTTCTACAGACTTGAGGCATATGGGGTTATAGCTCAATAAAATTTGAGATTATTAATCTTACATCACTATAACTACCTAAGGATAAACTATAAGAGCTATCAGTTTTACTCACTAAGCTACTCTTATTATCTGTACTACCTCTATAATTTAAAAAATTAATAATAAATGTAAAATTACCTTTCAAAAAAAAGAAGACAAGTTTGTGAATCATCTTAATGTCGAATCCTCTCAAGAAAATAAAATGGTAGTCGAAGAAATAGATGTTTTGTCTCTCTAACAATTCTCTAGAAAAGGAAAAAGTTATCCATATTGCACGACTTATCCCTTATATACAAGGATGAATAGTTGAGATTAGCATAAATTGACAACTAAGAATGAAGCACACATTACCTTCCTGTAAGAAATGGAAATGATTTTTTGACAATTAACATTTAACAATAAAGACGTTTGTCAGGATTTATCATTAGTGTTTAAAAAGCGTACCTAGGTTATGCTTGATTTATCCTATGTATACTTGTAGTTCCCATTATCGAGTGATTAACATACAATTTTATGATCTTTTAAATGATCCTTCTATTTAACCATCATATTATATACTTTGAGTGCCAAAATTTTTATTATAAAACACACTAGTTTTGATAATAAATTATAAGACAAATGCCTTAGTTGATTTAACATAATCTATTAATCTTTTTCAAGCTTGTATATTTCCAATCTACATAAGAGGTAAAATTATCTAAAAAGAGTAAGTCTAATCATGGTAATTTAAACCATATAAGGAGGTGGAGTCTTAATTAAAGACTAACTAAGTTGCTTAATAAGGATTGAATTTAACTCTATGAAGGATATTTAAAGTCTATCTATACATCAAAGCAGGACTACTTATAAAAGGGAGATACCACAAAGGTAAGTTTTCATAACCACAATTATTAAACATACATAGTGACCTTTTTGCATACCTAGCACCCTTCATTTTTACCAACTTGAACATCGAAGTGTCTCTACTAAGTGTACATTTACTTGTTAATAGTTACTCATGTAGACCTGCTAACTTAAGATTAACATAATAGGTTTACTATAAATTCAGTCTACATTAACTCCTATTTCATTAAAAAAAATTGCAATTAATTTTTACATAATTTTTTAAAGTCTTCAATTCAATTATTTGATAATGAAAGCAACAACACTTGTTGATCCATGAAATTTGAATGTATTGAACTCAAAGAAGCTTATCTAGTCTATTGCATGAAATGATTTGTAATTCTTTCATCTTTTATGTTAGCGATCCATCAGCCGATAACTTACTTTAAAAATAATCTTTTCTAAACATTGATTGAAAAGATTATTTATATTACTTTTTACTTGGTAGCTTTTATATGTCAATGAATGTTGATATTACATCATCTCCAAATAGGAATGCCTATTTTAGAATTCATGCATGCTTTTAGATACTTCTATTTATCTTTTAACAACTTTCTTAAATATGTAGTGGATGTTCAAATTAGAGAAAAGGCTAGAAAAGTTCATATATGCAACTTCCCTATAGATAAACATGGGCTAAAGTTAATGATTTATGTAATATCCCATTACCCATGTTGAGGCTAGAATAGTAATTATGAGAGATTAGTAAGAAATTAGAAAAAATGCATTTCATGCTCATGCATTATATGATATGCTCATATTCATGAATATTGAATTTTTGCACATGAAAATAAGTGTACATGCATTCATAGACATTCCGGGTATAATTGATTTATAATTGAATTGTGAATGTGATTTTGTGGAGAATTGTGGTTTTTATATGTTGAAAAATTGATTTGGAGAGTGTATTTAGTGATTTAGAATTTTTGGAGATTTTTAGAAAATTTCTGAAAATTTGGGTAA
>JANIIA010499330.1:0-14594 GCA_027478495.1 Erythroxylum alaternifolium | reverse complement strand
TAAGTGTAGAATAATAAATTATGCTAATTTAACACATGAAAAATAAATCTAAAATTTATCATTGCATAGGAAACTTTGAAGTAAAAACGAATCTTGAAATATAAATAGAATATGTGAAAGATGTGTTACTTATAAATAGGCAAAATCTCAAGTGCAACCCCCATCGATAGGTAGATTTGTTAATGGATTTTTCTTTAGGTTTATGTAGTTCTAGAAATGGTGAGATTTCAATATTTGTAGTACTAGATAGGTTTTTTAAAATGAAACACTCGTTATAAGTCAAAAAGTCAATGATGCATTCTACATTACTTAATTGTTTGTTTTAATTATTTTACCACAAGTGCATCATGTTGTTGTAGCTAAAATTGCAAATACAGAGCAATCTCATGAGGATTCTTAATTAACTACCCACTATTGATAGACTTAGCAAGATATATCAACATTTATAGATGATTGGATAAGTAAAATAAAGTAACAATATAAATACTAATGCAAAGAAATAATCAAGAATATACCAAACTATGAATTAGCTAGATTTAGGTCAGGTTCCCCTAAAGCTCTATTAGTTTCACTATTGATTAATAAATTATTCTAGTTCTCGGACCAGTAAGAGTTCCTAATTTTGAATATATTCTCGCTTGAGACATATAATACCTATTCAAAGGTAATCAAGCACATTCCTTTTTGAATCTAGAAAACCTAAAAATTGTTTAATTCATTCTATAAACTCTCTGATAGATTTTACCCTAATCTAAAAAGATCTTGTGGCTTTCTTTTAAATAGCGCATATTTGATTCTCTTTATTCACGTTATGATCTAAAAATATATCTCAACTCTCAAATCTCAATTTTTATCGTCTAATAATGAATCTTTCACCTTCGCTCCTTCGATTTAATAAATGTAAAAGCATGAATAAATCACAATAAAACTGCAATTTCATTAAACAAAAAAATCAATTAGAGTACATCACATCCTAGTTTCTTCCCACCTAAATCTATATGAATATTAGTTCATAAACATATAAAGAATATCAACATAAAAACAATAAAGAAAACAATATAAAGAATTCATGTTCTTGAATCTTAAAAATCTGTACAGAATTGTTGAATCCTTCCCCTATCTCTAAAGAATGGTGAACTCTTGATCAAGAATAATGGAAAATAGTTTCAAAGTAACTTTTTGATGTTTTCTTGGCCAAATAACTTATCTTTTATACCTCCTCCACTTGTTAAAACCAAAACCCTAACTTTTAATAAGCTATATATTTTTTGTTTTCCAATTCACGGTCGAAATACCACTCTCTCGTAAGCTCCACTCCACTCCACTCCACTCCACTGCACTGCACTGCACTACACTAAACCATCAAAAAGAACTGAAAATAAAGAAGTGAAATCATTTTTTCAATGTAGGAATGATTCATTTTTTCATTATACACACTTGTATCAAAGTTATAACACTCACATCATTTAAAGGAATAGGAATGATTCATTTTTTCATTATACACACTTGTATCAAAGTTATAACACTCACATCATTTAAAGGAATAGATTTCTATCAATTTAAATTACACATAACACTCTCATACAATAAACATTAACATAGCAGGCATTTCATCAAACACCTTCATGCATCAGAAATTCAACCCAACATCACAACCAAAATCAGGTCTTGTCCCTTCTATCACTAACATTTATATCTTAAAATTATTTTCCAATCACAGAATACACAAATAAACAAAATTAATCAAATACCTAAATTAACTTTAATCCAATATATTAAAATATAGATGAAAGTAGTTGCAAAAATATCTCCACTAAAGGACGCGATGATAGTGGCCAGAGAAGACAAACGTTGACGTGCAGAAGAGGAGTCCACGACAGAGAAATAAGAAAGAAGAAAATCGCACGAGAGGAGAGATGAAGCAGACGAAGAAGAAGACACAGGGGGGGGAGGAGGAGCTTTCGAGTGAGTTAAATGTAAACCAAAATTGACGTTATTTGGTGTTAAACCAGATGACGTCGTTTTGGTTTACTTTAAAATGCTGAAGCCTAAGTAGATGACTATATTTACCTTCAATATTTATAGATGAAATTTATCAACAACGAAGTTTCCGTTGGTAAACCCAAAAATTTTTAATTCCACTAACAATTCTCGTCTTCTTTACCGAGGGTATTTTATACTGTCACTAAAGTCCGTTGAAAATTTTGAAGGGATGAGTTCTCTCTATATTTTCTGACAGATATTACTACCGCCGCTAAACGAAATTTGTGTTGTCAATGTTATCGACAAAAATTGATTTTTTATCGGTAATTTGCAACGGTTTTATTTTTTTAGGACATTTTCTATCGCTATTTCCTACTTTTCTTGTAGTGATTGCAAAAAATCTAGACAAAATCTTACACCGATTATTCATTTTTCATCTGCAAGGTTTCAAAATCACGACAAAGAGATTTAAGTTTGACAATGATTACCGTCGAAGACCCTTGGAATGTCGTCTACAATTTTTGAGAAAACTGATACATAGACTGCTTATTAATGAAGAATAACGCCTTGGAATCCTTTTTCTTGTTCTCTTTCAACCTTGCTTCTTCATTCAGGATACCCGTTCTCAGCTGATGTGACCAGGAGTAAGGATCACCATGGAGATGGGGTGCGTGACAGGGGCAAGCTTGTCATTCCAGTTAGACCTATGTCCAAAGCTAGGATCGAGAGACTCAAAGAGACTCTCTAAGGGCATGTGGGCCAATTTGTGGAGAGGATGGAGTGTAGCAAGCCTATTGGAGGAGAGCTATATGAATCATAGCTCAAATTGATTCATTTATCTCAAATCTTTGGATTAAACTCACTTAGGACTTGAAGACCATTGTATTGGGCTACGCATTATCACTTAAGCCCAAGAGGAGAGGCTTTATAATTCTAATTTGGAGTTGTTTTAAGTTAATTATATTTTGGGCTTCTATGTATTTTAAGTCCAAGTCTTTTATTATTTGACCTAGGTATAAATACCCTCTTTAGGGTTAGGAAAAGAAAACTTTTGATCAGATTATCTTTTGTGAGCTGTCCGCTATATTAAGAGAAGAAATCCCTCTTGTTCTTTTTAGCTTAGGAATTAAACATCACTTATCAACTGAATCAGATTGTGGCGTGATTTTGATCCTATAGAACTTTCTTGGTTTGTTCTTTACCTGTTATCTAGGTTGTTCGAGACAAGTTATTCGCGAGGTCTAGTAGGTAATTTTGAAACCCTACGTATCATATTTAATTTAACTAATTTGGATCTATCTTCTTCTTCTTTCCTTGGATCCGAACAATCTTTCAATTTTGTGGTATACGTTAGTTGGTATCAGAGCATTGGTATGGAGGAGAATTCTTATTCAACTCCATCGACTGATGTGAGCAGGAGTAAGGATCACTCTGGAGATGGCGTGCGTGACGGGGGAGAGCTTGTCATTTCAGTTGGACCTATGTTCAAAGCTAGGACCGAAAGACTCAAAGAGACTCTCTATGCACATGTGGGCCAATTTATGGAGACGATGGAGTGCATCAAGCTTGTTGGAGGGGAGCTATCTGAATCACAGCCCAAATTAATTCATTTATCTCAAATATTTGGATTAAACTCACTTGGGACTTGAAGATTATTGTATTGGGCTACACATTATCACTTAAGCCCAAAAGGAGAGGCTTTATTATTCTAATTTGGACTTGTTTTAAGTTAATTATTTTTTGGGCTTCCATGTATTTTAAGCCCAAGTCTATTATTTGACCTAGGTATAAATACCCTCTTTAAGGTTAGGGAAAGACAAAGTTTGATCAGATTATCTTTTGTGAGCCGCCGGCTATATTGAGAGAAGAAATCCTTCTTGTTTTTTTCAACATAGGAATTAAACATCACTTATCAACTGAATCAGATTGTGGCGTGATTTTGATCTTATACAACTTTCTTGGTTTGTTCTTTACCCGTTATCTAGGTTGCTCGAGACAAGTTCTTCATGAGGTCTAGTAGGTAATTTTGAAACCCTATATATCATATTTAATTTAGCTAATTCAGATTTATCCTCTTCTTCTTTCCTTGGATCCGAACAATCTTTCAATCCCGTGGTGCACATTAGGTACCTTAAATGATTATGGTACAATAACTATTATATATAGTCAGATATAAACATTAATACAACTGTTCTAGTATAGACATCAATGGTATATGTCTGTATCTCAAATGTATACAGACATATACCAATTCTATTGACATATAATAATACCCATCTATATGAGCAACCATATATAGTATCACTATATATTACCATGGTTATAGTATAGTACCAACCAACTATGGTGGATATACCATGGTATACCACGGATTACCCTTACATAACTTGCACACATCTATGGGTGTGCAACCATCATTAAGGTGCATATAGTTAGTGGTAGTGTACACACATGGGTATGGATGGAGGGTATAGTGTAGACATACCCTCATATGCTATACCATCTACGTAACATATGTAATGTGGATGGGACTATATGGGTACCATCCATATCCATTGTAAATATGTGCATCCTTTGGATACTATAAGGGTGGACCATGCTTGCAATATGGATCACAATATTGTAACATATGTAATGATCTAATGCAAATTGAGGTATACATGGATATACACTTGACCACATATCAATATGCCAATGACCATGTAATATAAATGGCTATAGTATAAGCCTTATGACGATCCAAAATTATATGACATGATTTAATGTCATAATGTCAATCTATGGGTACAAACCCTAAGGGTGTCAGTATACTGCCATAAGTGACTTCCCAATATGTCACTTATAAATTACTGAGTGGGTATCTATTATTGTACTATGGGTAGTTGCATTACAGTGACATATTACTGCCCATGATAGAGATACATATGGGTGATATAGGTATTACATCTTTGGTTATAATAAGTCACCATAACAAATGTGTCCCTTATATATTTACATATATAATGGCCAATGCATTATACAATATCTAACACTATTTTCGGGATTACATACCTATGAATTATGTTGGTACCATAGGGTCATCACTATGAGATATGTTTGGTATTACCTTCATATATAGCCTTTGTATCAAAAAGCTGTATACTAACATATGGTCCATACCTTATGTTGGTATACTTTGTCAATAATGATAATCCCAAACATATAGTACATACATTCAAAGGCATCCTAATGTCTTCATATAAATAGTATATGAATACTATTACAATCATTTAGTATATTTGTTACCCATTATATATCCATAAGGTCCTAATGATAACCATTTGCATATTCCATACCCATCTACATATAGTATACCATTTTTGGACCTATACTATACTTTCTAATACATGGACAAATAATTGTATAACTCTATACTAGGTGATAAATATGGTGTCATGCTCTGGGTAAAAACCAAATGGAGACATATGTATTAGTATGTGGATACCATCGACACTACTCTTAAACTAGTGCCTACTATCCTTGAGTACCATATGACACTGAAAGCATCATATATAATGTGGCACCTATAGGATATATCTGTGTTTATATCCATGGTATCCTTGATGAGAACCAAGGTCAACATGTTCTTGATGGAAAGCTTGCTACCATGGATGGAGCATTACATGGAGATTCATGTGGGAAGCATGCTGCTATAGCTGGACAAGTTGCTGCCAATGATCCATTTTATGTTCCTAGTGGGCCCATACAAAGATAAAAATCCAAGAAGATCAAGGAAGCTATGCAAGGATTGGTGTACAAAACTTGGGCAAATTTCGACAATTGGGCCAAATTGAAGCACAAGCCACTCAAGTTAGGCTTGGAAGAGGGAGATCCAATGTATCAAGGTTGTGGCAGTCTAAACCAATCTTGAAGATTATATGTTTAAGCTGTGTATTCTTGGACAGATTCTTGAAGATTACATGTTTGGGCCATGAATCATGTTCAAGACTTAATTATTGGTTTATTTGGTTATATTTTCTTAGAATGGCCGAAATTCTATGTTAGGGAGGCTTTGGTTGTGTTTAAATCTGATTAGATGTCTTTAGATCAGATTTGGATCAGATTTGATTAGTTAGAGTTTGAATTGTAGTTAAGTCTTACAATCCTATTCCAAGTGGGATTGGCATGACTTAGACTTTTGATACAAGTAGGATTAGTTTGTTAAATTCAGATTAGGTTTATCTTGTCTTAGAATTGTACATGTACTAGGATTGGTGTGATACATATCAGATTAGGAAGTTAGAGACTTCGTCAAATCATATTTGCCATGACTTGTTTCTTAGATTTCTATTAGAAATAGTATTTACAGGGTCTTGGACGTTCATTATGAAGGAAGAATTCAGATTACTCAATTGGAAAATAGAGAGAGAGTTTTCTCCTTGATTTCTTAAAAGAACAAACCCAGAACTTATCAAAGGAATCCTTTCTTTGTGGCATTCATAGCACTTCCATTATAACCTTCGTTCAAGTTTCCGTATTCCTTGGGTTTAGACTTTAATCTAGTCTAAGTTTATGGTTTCATTGTTTCTTGAGTGTAGGTTCTTTATACTAAGGTTCTTGTCTTTTTAGACAAAGAGTCAAGGTCCATCAAAACCAGATTTTTGTTTAGGTTTCTTGGGATCATATAATTAAATTCTTGTGGGTTCTCTAGAGTTCATCTCTATTGGGTTCACATCACATAAGCATGCAAGATCCTGCACATGTCACTATGAAGGGTAGGATGATATTCTAACTTGAAACGCAATGAAATAACTTGATTTGAGTAGGAGCACGGATCGCCATATAGTTAGCATGAATGATAGAGGCAAGGGAGAAGAGCTAGCTGTGCCAGTTGAGCCAATAATCGAAGCTAAGGCCATCATACTTAAGGAGGCTCTCCATGCGCATGTGAGCTATCTTTTGGAGAGGATGGAACAGTCTAAGCCTATGGGAGGACAGCTTTATGGATCCTAGCCCAAATTGATCCATCTAACTCAAATCTTTGGACTGGATACCATTGGGACGTGAAGACTTGAAGACTTAGACTATTAAGTCCATGCATTAGACCTTTTAATAATTTTAAGTTAAGACATCTTTTTTTGTTTTGGGCTAACCCATGTTAAAACCTAAGTACTTATTATTAAACCTAGGTATAAATAGGTTCATTAGGGTTAATGTAGGATGATCTATCATCTTTTGATTGAGTCGTCGGCCATAGTGAGGTTTATTCCTCTTGTTCTTGTTTCAACACGAATTAATAATTCATTTATCAAATTTTCCCAAATTGTAGCGTGTTTGTTTGATTCAACCTTCTTGGTTTTTGTTTCGATCATCTAGGTTGCTCGAATCACATATTCGTGAGGTCTAATAGGGATTGAGCCTTACATATCCTCTTATTTTGTTGAATTTCGAATTTTGTTCTTCCTTGTCCTTCCTTGCTGAAACTTCCAAACATCCACAAACCCATCAATCTAATGCCATTATCATTAACTTCTGAGGATTTTTGGACAACCCTTCATTGAATCACCTCCGTACACACGTCAATTGGTATCAGAGCATTGGTGTGAGGTAAATTCTTATTTACTTCCAAAGCAAAATTAGGGTTTGTTCGTCACCTTTATTTAATTTTACTCCAAACCTATCGACTTCAACCAAACCTAGGGTGCGAAAATTTTCAACTTATGGTTTCTTCTCCTTCTTGTTTTATCTTCTATTGGTATTCGAAAAAAAAGTTCAAAAAAATCTGAAAAATTTCCAAAAAAATAAGTCTAAAAAATATCTGAAAATAATTTGAAAAAAGTATAAAACCCAAAAAAAAGTCTAAAAATCCAAAAAAATATGAATTTTTTTTTGAAAAAAATTCAAAAAAAGAAGCCTATTGATTGATTTTTTTTTTCAATTACATTGCTTGATTGTTCGAATTGAATTCCTTCCTTGTTAATTGTCTTGTACGAATTGCTTACTCGTTAGGAGCTGTAATTGGGCATCTAGTGGCATAATCATTGGATTCATATTGCAATCTTTTTGAACATACACTCTACTTCTTTGGGATTGTTGATAGGTAAAAACTTGGTTCTGACTTGTGACTTGAATTTCAGAGGAAATTGAATGGTAAGAGGCAAGAGTGTGTGAGTGCAATTGAGGGCAAAAAGTTGTGACTTGTAAAAACACAAGGGGAGTGACTTTGACTTGAGTGAAACACACGAGAGAGTGTTGTGAGGCTGTTTATTGCTAACATTTGTTTTACAGGAAGAAATTAGTCTACACAATTTCTTAGGAAGGAGGAGAACATGATGAGAGCCGAATTGGAGAGGTGAATGCTTTCACCTTGAGAGTCATTCAACAGCAGTTCGAGAGGCTCAATCTAACCTTTACCGAAATGAGGGAGACAATGGAGAGGCAAGGTCAACAGATGGCAGAGCTCAGGCGTGGAGGACGTGGGAAAGCTCCAGCTAGGCATGCTGCATTTTGACAGTAAGCACCTTCTTTTCGTGGACCGCCACCACTACGGTATGAGGTTGAGGAAGATGAATTCGATGAGGAGGCGGAGGAGTATGGGGAGCGCATGCCTAGGAGGGCTAGGAGAGGAGAATCGCTCAATAGGCGAGATGGATACCTCAAATTCATCAAGATGTAAATTCCATCCTTCAAGAGTAGGAATGATGTTGAGTCTTACTTGGAGTGGGAGCAAAAAGTGGACTTGATTTTTGTGTGCAACTTCATGAAGGAGAAAAAGGTAAAGCTTACTGCTGTTGAGTTAACTGACTATGCATTAATATGGTGGGATCAGTTCGTGACGTCTCAAAGGAGGAATAGAGAGTACCCCATCACTACTTGGGCAGCAATGAAGGCGTGTATGAGGAAGCGATTTGTTCCTTCATGTTATTACCGAGAGATGTATCAAAAGCTCCAAGGACTCACACAAGGGTCTAAGTTAGTGGAGGACTACCACAAGGAGATGGAGCTAGCCATGATCAAAGCTAATATTAAGGAGGACCTAGAGGCTACTATGGCACGTTTCTTAAGTGGGTTAAACCGGGAGATAGCCAATGTGGTGGAGTTACAACACTATGTGGAGATTGAGGATATAGTGAACATGGCCATAAAAGTGTCGCAAGGGGTGGAACAAGTTTTAGCCATAATTGGAACTCAAAATGGGCCAAAAGGAAGGAGAGACCGATGGAAAAAGGTGTCGACATTAAGGAGACTCTAAAGAGGCCGAATGTAGTGGCTGAAACAAAAGGTACACCTAATACCCAAGCATCTTCTAGTAAACATTCTAGTGTTAAATGCTTTAAATGTTTGGGTTTAGGCCATATTGCATCCCAATGCCCTAATAAGAAAGTTATGTACATGAGGGATAATGGGATAGTTGAGTCTGAGGATGATAGTAAATGTGATCCCTTGCCATGTGATAATAGTGATGATGATTGCATAGAGAAGGCTGCCATAGGAGAAGCACTTGTTAGGAGGGTTTTGAGTGCTCAGGTAAAGGAGAAGGCTTTAGATAAAAGAGAAAACTTATTTCATTCGAGGTGGATAGTGGAGGAAAAGTTTGTAATCTGATCATAGATGGGAGTAGTTGTTCAAATGTAGTTAGTATGACTATGGGAACTAAATTGGGGTTAACATGTAGGAAGCATCCTGAGCCATACAAGTTACAATGTTGTAATGATAGTGGCGAGGTGAAAGTGACAAAGCAAATGTTATTGTCATTTTCAATGGGTAGATATGAGGATGAGGTACTTTGTGATGTAGTACCTATGCGGGTAGGTCATTTGTTGTAAGGGAGACCTTGGCAATTTGATAGGCATGTAGAGCATGATGGGGTCAAAGAAATGAAAAGTGAGAAGGATTCGGGTAGTGAGGTTCAAAAAAAGGAAGAGGAAAAAGAGGCCCAAAAGAAATATGAGATTGGTCCAATGGGGAGTGACTGCACGAGTGAGGAAAAGAAAGTGAGATGTGCAGGAGAGAAAAGTGTAGAGCGAGAAAAAAAGAGTGAGAGCAAATTAAGAAGGTGACCTTGTTTGTAAAGGAAAAATATTTTAGGAGAGCATGTGAAGAGAAAAGAGCACTTGTGGTGGTCAAATATAGGGAGTGTTTTATGGCAGAAACTAACCTTAATCAAGATTTGCCAAGTGTTTTTATGCCTTTTTTTGCCGGAATATGGAGATATCTTCCCTAAAGAGATACCTAAAGGGCTACCACCCTTACAGGGTATTGAGCATCAAATTGACTTCATGCCCGGAGCTCAATTACCAAAACCAACCATCCTATAGGAGCAATCTTGAGGAGACAAAGGAGCTTCAAAGAGAAGTGGATGAGCTATTGGAGAAAATCAATGACAACGTTTATAAGATAGACTTACCAGGTAAGTATGATGTGTCTGCTACCTTCAATGTTGCTGACTTATTTCCTTTTGTATAGATTCAAATTCAAGACAAATCTTCTTGAGGAGGGAGGGGTTGATGTGAGCAGGAGCACGGATTGCCATGGAGTTAGCATGAATGATAAAGGCAAGGGAGGAGAGTTAGCTATGCCAATTGGGCCCATAATCGGAGCTAGGGCCAATAGACTTAAGGAGGCTCTCCGTGTGCATGTGGGCTATCTTTTGGAGAGGATGGAACAGTCCAAGCCTATAGGAGGATACCTTTATGCATCCCAGCCCAAATTGATCCATCTAACTTAAATCTTGAGATCGGATATCGTTGGGATGTGAAGACTTGGACTATTAAGCCCATATTAATGACCTTTTAGTTATTTTAAATTAAGACATCTTTTTTTATTTTGGGCTAACCCATGTTAAAGCCCGAGTACTTATTATTAAACCTAGGTATAAATAGTTTCATTAGGGTGGTTATTGTAGGATGAACTATTATCTTTTGATTGAGTCGTCAACCATAGTGAGGTTTATTCCTCTTGTTCTTATTTCAACATGAATCAATAATTCACTTATCAAATTTTCTCAAATTGTGGCGTGTTTGTTTAATTTAACCTTCTTGGTTTTACTTCTGATCATCTAGGTTGCTCGAATCATATATTTGTGAGGTCTAGTAGGGATTGAACCTTGTGTATCCTCTTATTTTGTTGAATTTCAAATTTTGTTCTTCCTTGTCCTTCCCTTACTGAAACTTCCAAACATCCACAAACCCATCAATCAGATGCCATCAACATTAACTTCTGATAATTTTTAGACAAACCTTCATTAAATCACGTTCGTGCGCGCGTTATAACTCCTTATATGCTTGATGTTTTGCCTCCCATGTAGAGATCCACTATGGCTTCTCCTTCTTCTCCAACTCGTTTTGGTTGGAATGGATGGAGTAGACTGATCTCGTCACAATGCACTAAGGTTGAAAGAGTTGCTAACTTGTGAAAGTAACGATCCTTATGGTTCACCCACAATGTTCTTAATAAGTTTAACAACTATTTTATGGGAGAGTAATTCAATGCATGAAGACTTGAAAGAAGGGAGTGTTTTTGGCTTAAAGATGGCGAGAAGAGTGTAGTATTCGACCAAAGAGAAAAAAACTCTCTTAAAGGAACTACGAAATTCCATTTTATAGGCCACCAAAAGGTGCTTTTGAAGAGTCATGACTCTTCCAAGAGTTATGTCTCTAGACGAAACATCATGACTCCTCCAAGAGTTATGTCTCTTGGCAAAACATCATGACTCTTGTCCAAGGGACACATCCTTTGGCAAAGAGTCATGTATCTTCACTTAAAGTCATGATGGTACACTAATGGCCTTTCATTCTTGTACATGAACCCTTTTTTAGTCGAATGGTCACAACCATTGGCCGAAACAATACATCCTTTCATCTAAAGTACACATACCTTGGTGAAAGGATGTCATATATGTTCATTCGAAGGAAAGTTACATGATGAATCTTCCCCCATTGGCTGAATTCAACCTTTTGGCCCAATTCATACTTTCTTGGCCGAATTCATGTATCCATGTGATGATAATGAACTTGCACTCTATGTGCATGCATGGGAAGATGCATTATGGTGTGCTACAGCTCGTGGTACGTCTTAGTGTCCATTGTGCACTCAAGCGCACTAGGTTCCTTCATCTAGCACATCCAATTTTGCCCATTAAGTTTTGGGTTTCAACTCCAACTCATGCTCCTTAATTAGCTCTTCTAGCTTGACTAGTGTGAACACATTTATAGCTAGTTTCAATTCCCAAGAACCAAAGATGAGCTGGGGTAATCTCAATTGAGTCCAATTGAGCTTATCCCCAGCTTTCTAGCTATTAACTAGTTTTAATGAGCTCTCACGAGCTCACCTTAAGCTAGCTTTAGACACTTGAGCTAAGGGAAAGTCATGTCAAGCCACTTATAGCTTACATGAGCTTCATTAAGCTCCCTTGAGCTGGGGTTTAGCTCCTTACATGAAACTCAAACACTTTTAAATATACCTTGGTGCGTCAAATGGAATTTGTAGCAGTTAAGCTACAAAATTCCAACAAGCTCCTACTCGCACAAAGACATATTTTTAAAAAAAATATGCTCCCACTCAAATAGAACATACTCAACAAGTGAACATACAAAGCTGAAAACAAATAATAGTTGAAGCACGTAATTTTGAGTTGTGGGTGCGACCTTAGGCATGTAAAAAAATCTCTTTACATTGTGGTTGTTAGACCCACAATGAAATTTTGTCACTCTCCTTAAGCTATAAAATTCCAACATACAGATGGAGGAAGTTGTGCTAATGTAGCAAGCAATCTTTTGGTTGAAAAATTAAGCCTACCAACTACTAAGCATCTTAAACCTTATAAACTTCAATGGTTTAATGAGTGTGCGGAAGTCAAGGTTAATAAACATGTGCTGGTGTCATTTTCCATTGGTAGGTATCATGATGAGGTGCTTTGTGATGTTATACCGATGTATGCTAGTCATTTGCTTTTGGACCGACCATGGCAATTTGATAGGAGGGTTATGCATCATGGATTCAAGAATAGATACTCTTTTGTAATGTATGGGAAACCTATAACTCTTGTACCATTAACACCTCGGCAAGTATATGAAGATCAAATGAGGATAAAAATGAGGATAAAAATGAGTGTGATAAAGGAAAGAATGAGGCTGAATGTGAAAAAGAAAGAGTGAGAAAATATGCAAAAGAGGCAATAATCACAAAAAAGAAGGAAAAGAAAAGAATCAAGTGTAAGAGAGAAAAAAAGCAAGTTTTTATGCAAAATAAAGTAAGGTTAAGAGAGCTTTTTGTTCAAAATAGCCAACGATTGTAATTATGTACAAAGAAGCTTATTTTTATATTAACAATCTTAACCCATCTTTGTCTAGTGCTACTATGTCTCTTTTGCAGGAATTTGCTGATGTCTTTCCTGATGAAGTTAACAATGGTTTACCACCACCTAGGGGAATAGAACATCAAATTGATTTCATTCTTGGTGCATCAATTCCTAATCGACCAGCCTATAAGAGCAATCCTGAGGAGACAAAGGAACTTCAAAGGCAAGTTGAGGAGTTACTAGCTAAAGGGTATGTGAGAGAAAGTTTGAGTCCATATGTAGTTTCTATTCTGCTTGTGCCTAAGAAGGATGGAATATGGAGAATGTGTGTTGATTGTAGAGCTATTAACAAAATTATAGTAAAGTATCGCCATACCATTCCTAGGTTGCATAGTTCTTGTATTTTCTCTAAGATTTATTTAAAGTCTAGTTATCATCAAATTTGCATGTGAGAGGGTGATAAACGGAAAACTACCTTTAAGACTATGTATGGTTTATATGAGTGGTATTTATGCCTTTTAGGTTAGCTAATGCCCTTAGTACTTTCATAAGATTGATGAGCCATGTCTTACGTGCTTTTATTGGATTTACAAAAAGTTCTAACTGTTTTGCGTGACGAGAAGTTATATGTAAACCTCAAGAAATGTTCTTTTTGCACTAATTAGATTGTGTTCCTTGGATATGTTGTTAGTGATAAGGGAATAAAAGTTTAAGGCTATTCATGAGTGGCTTATACCTAAATCAATAACTGAGGTGCAAAACTTTCATGGGTTGGCTAGCTTTTATATGAGGCTTGTTAAAGATTTTAAAACCATTATTACACCATGATGGAGAACCAATTGGCGTGTGAAAGACAAGAAGAGAAGTGTACATGGTGTGATTCTCCTCAAGGAAGCTCAAGATATGACTTGCATGGACATGACTGGAAAAAGGAGGCTTAGGAGCTGAAATTGGATCAGAATTGAAGTTTGAATGTGCAAGGTAAGGGGCTGAACGAAATTCCCATATCAAAGGCCCAACATTCAAGTATAATGTTCCTAACGATCCATTACAAGATGTTGGAGGCCCAATGACAAGAGCTAAGGCCAAAGCAATGAAAGCAAACATTGCATTGTTTGATCCAAGACGTTTAAGAGATAAAACCCATATTGTTGAGTAATATGGCATCTCATAAAGGCCTAAGAGGCATTGTCTCACTCCTTAAAGCCCAACATAAAGTGTCCAAAGGCCCACATTGAGTCCAATTGGAAGAATTCACGTAAAATGCCATGTGACAACCATGTGCCACTTAAAAATGAGGAGAAGGATGTGCTCCATAAGGTCCAATATGTTT
>JANIIA010499265.1:0-14598 GCA_027478495.1 Erythroxylum alaternifolium | reverse complement strand
GTAGACCGGGAGGGCGCTGGGCCTCCAAGGGAGTGGAATGTTAGATTCTTATATCGATTGGAGATGGGAACGAAGTAGGTCTTATAAGGCTATGGAAACCTCTCCCTTATAGACGCGTTTTCCCGAGCGAGTGTGCGGAAAAAGCAAAACTATAAGGGCTTAGATGGGCCAAGGCCCAAAGCAAACAATATTTATGAGTAGGGTGGTCTGAGCTGTTACAATGGTATCAGAGCTAGTACATAGATCGGTATGCCAGCAAGGACGCTGGGCCTCCAAATGAGGTAGATTCAGGCCGGTGTGCTAACAAAGACACTAGGCTTCCAAGAGGGGTGGATCCAGAACTATGAGCTAGTGAGGGCATTGAGCCTCCAAGGGGGTAGAATATGAGATCCCATATCAGTTAGAGAGGGGAATGAAGTACATCTTATAAGGGTATGGATACCTCTCCCTTACAGATGCATTTTTCCGAGCGACTGTGCGGGAAGAGCAAAATCTTAAGGGCTTGGCTGGGCCAAGGCCCAAAGCGGACAATATCTATGAGTTGGTGATCTAGGGCTACAACAATGGTATTAGAGCCAGTACCCGGATTGGTATACCAGCAAGGACGTTGGGCCTCTAAGGGGTGGATCCAAGCCTATGGGCTAGCAAGGACGCTAAGCCTCCAAGGGGGTAGAATGTTAGATTCCCATATCGATTGGAGAGGGGAACTAAGTAGGCCTTATAAGGCTATGGAAACCTCTCCCTCACAGACGCATTTTCCCAAGGGTGGAAAAAAACTGTGAGGGCTTGACTAGGCCAAGGCCCAAAGTGAACAATATCTGTGAGTGGGATGGTTTGGGCTGTTACAAATGGTCTCAGAGCCAGTACCTGAATCGATATGTCAGCAAAGATGTTGGGCCTCCAAGGGGATGGATCCAGGTTTGTGTGCCAGCAAGGACGTTGGGCCTCCAAGGGGGTGGACTGTTAGATTCCCATATTGATTGGAGAGGGGAATGAAGTAGGCCTTATAAGGCTATGGAAATATCTCCCTCATAGACGCGTTTTTCCAAGGTTGGGAAAAGCAAAATCTGTGAGGGCTTGGCTGGGCCAAGGCCCAAAGCGGACAATATCTGTGAGTGGGGTGGTCCGGGTTGTTACAAATGGTATCAAAGCTAGTACCTGGATTGGTATGTCAGCAAAGATGCTGGGCCTCCAAGGGGAGTGGAATGGTAGATTCCCATATTGATTGGAGAGGGGAACGAAGGTTTGGCTAGGCCAATGCCCAAAGCAGACAATATCTGTGAGCGAGGTGGTCCGAGCTGTTACAATGATATTAGAGCCAATACCCAGATTAGTATGTCAGCAAAGATGCTAGGCTTCCAAGGGGCTAGATCCAGGCCTTTGTGTCAGCAAGGACGGTGGGCTTCCAAGGGAGATGGAATGTTAGATTCCCATATCGATTAGAGAGGGGAACAAAGTAGGCCTTATAAGGCTATGGAAACCTCTCCCTCATGATGCGCTTTTCTAAAGGTCGGAAGAGTAAAACTGTGAGGGCTTAGCTGGGCCAAGGCCTAAAGCGGACAATATCTATGAGCGTGGTGGTCCGAACTGTTACAAACTACATATTTTTAATAAGTATTCTTGAGCTATTTAGGGAATTAAAGAGAGTTTGATTTCAATTGTGTTTTTCCAAGCTACTCATTTTTTATTTAGTTTAACTTTGTATTATGGCTGTCCATTTTCTCTTTAAGGACTTACTTTCCATATGAAAAGCAAAAAAGTAAAAAGAAGAGAGAATAATTATAGCCATAGTATATTTACAATAAGAACTTGGATATGATCACATTCTTTTACATTTTGTTTGAATGCCTAATTAAATATGCATGGTTTTAGCCTATAATTCTCCTTTTTCAACCTTTAAACTAAGCCTTATTATAACCATTTAATAAAATTCCTTTTGATTCATGACTTCATATATTCACAGTTACAGATATTTGGTGTGTGTGCAAGTTTATAGTAGTGTATTCCTTGTGGCTGGAGTTTGAGAGTAAACAGGGAAGCCTAAACACCTGTGTAAAAGAGTGAACACCGAGAGAAAATTCACAAAGTCTTTGTGCATACTTCTAATTGAGATTGTTTCAAATTGTATATATTCATCTTTTCTAGTGAAAATTAACTTTGATGTGTGATAATGTTTAGTGGTTTTCTGGTCTAAGTCTTAAGGAGTATGCATGGTTTGGTAAAATACTATTTTTTTTATCTTCTGTTATCGGTTTTTCATTTGCTTAGGAACAAGCAAGAATTAGGTATGGAGGAATTTGAAGTGTCATGATTTTACCCTAATTTTTAGCATTTAAATCCTCTATAATCTTATCTAATGTGTTCAAACTCAATATTTTGTTTATTTTTGTAAGAAAGTCATTAGAGATGCTATTTGATTAAAATTTGAAATGAACAAGCAATATCATCAATAATCAAGGGATAATCAAGAAGATTTAGATTTGAAAAATGTTTTGATGGGAAAATATGGACTAGATTAATAGAATCAAGTTGAAAATCTAGTGTAACAATATAGCATAATCTTAGGCATGTGCACATTCAGTGATAATTGCAACTTTTAGACTTCAAATCTACAAGAGAAACACGTGTTAAAAATTATTTCAATCTTATCTTGGCTAAATTTAGCCAAAAATCAATGAATTTATAATTTATGGGATTCAAAGAATCACAACAAAAATATCTCCATTTGGGATTAGAATGGCTATAAATATAGTCAAAATGGAGGAGCAAAAGATCCAAATTCCAACCAAAATTTTTAGTTGTTCACAAAGTCCTCTTTCCCCTCTTTAGTAGAACTTATAATAGAATTTTTTCATAAGAAGTTAGTCATAGTTACGATTGGCTAATTTTCTTTATCTTAATTAAAGGAAGTGGAAGCCTTTTGTAGCTTTGAAGATTAAGGGGCAAATGGGTCTTAGTGTGAAGTATTTAAATTATTCATATGTTGGATTGCTTTTTGTACCTTTATTTTATGATTTTTTATTGATTTCTAATACAGGCAATGAGTTTTTCTATTGAAATGGTCATTTGGTAAATTAAATATTGAATACATAAAATTTTAATTCTTTTAATCATTTACAACAATTAGAAGTTTTAATTTGGTGTAATAAAATTATTACTTTTAGGAAAAGCATTCGGCCATATTAAATACAACCATATATGTTGTGTTATCATGCTTCAAGTATATTTCTTTTCTTAAAGTTATTATTTAATTAAATTTTGAATCTTATCTAAGGTTGACAAACAATAATAGTTAATTGAATTACATATTTTTTATTATCTAATCCTAAGGAAAGATAAATACTTATTATTACTTTGAATATATGATTAGTGAAATAATTATTTTGTATAGATAATTAGTCGTAGTTCTAAGGGAGGAAGTGACTATAAATTAAGGTTTATTTTATTGATAACTCTTGTTTTACTATTTACATAATCAATGTATTTTCTTTATTACAAAATCTTATATTATCACAAACCCCATTTTATTAAATAATTTATTTTTTATAACAATTCATAAACTAAAATTCCCTTTGGTATCTACTCCTACTATCCTGTATTACATTTGCTTTTTTACATGACCAGATCTATAAGAGTGAGCAAGGGAGTTTAAAAGGAACAAAGTGAGAAAAAACACTCGGAGTAATTCTAGCCTTTTGGGGAAAGTAAAGATAAGAGATCTATACCTAGCCAAGCATTAAGTGCTGACTATTTTTGCAGGTGAAGATGCTCACTTAAGGATAAATCATTTTAAAGAGAGAGAAATGATGGAAATCAACTACTGGCTTGAGCTATGCGAGCTTTTATACCCAGGAGACATAAAGAGGGGATTGGAGAGCTTACAAAAGGATCAAGTTAAAGTACCAAAAGAAGGGAGCAATCCTTAAAAAGGGGGTTATAGGACATAACCAATACTAGAGTCATAAGTAAACTGATGTCTATCTTTTATTGGATTTATATTTTGAAAGTCCTATAAGAAAATTAACATTGGAGTTCAACTTGTGATTGAGCACTAAACTTATCTTTGATACACACATTGGAAATTTTAGAATGAAATCAGTGTTAATGTTGTCCTAAATAAGAATTGGACACGTGTTAGGATCTCTATTAACTATTATCTTATATAGCTTGTTGGTGACAATCAACTATATCTTATTACGCCTAATCCTTTCTTTTTTTAAGTGTAGTAATTCATATCCTTCTGTAGATTTTTTGAACTTGGTTTCTTATATTAAACTATTTTCATTAAAATACTCCTTTGTCTTATCTTATCAATATTAAATTTAATCACTCCTACTTACAAGAGTTGTGTCAAAGTAATTCCTCTAAGTACTTACAAATTTGTCTCCCTCGGTGCAGTTTCAGAATCAATACACAAATAAACAAAACCAATAAAAGTAGTTAAATAACAAAACTTATTTCATAATATAACTTAATTAATGATTAACAAAATAAAACCTATTTCATTTTTTGAGGTTTATGATGGAATTTGTTTTATAATTATAATTCTTTTTCCAAAAAGAAATCCATATTAATCTATAGTTCATTTTAATTAATATAACTAAAATTTAGGATTAGAAGCATATATATTGTAAAGATTGAAATTAAAATCTCAGAAAGTCATTCCTAAATTGTAAATCAACTTAGTGTGCTAGAATCACTGACAATTAAATTCACTCGCATCTTTATTATCATACAATCACATTTCGATATCAAAATCGTGATTAAAGAACTCCTCTTTTGCGCTCCTATTTCTATTGTCTAAGGTAATGTCAGGGCCGTTCTTAATATTTTATAAGCCTTGGGTAAAATAAAAAAAGTTCCTATCTTTGTCTATTTTTAGGCCCTCGTAAAGAATGAAAATAAGCAAAATATGAGCTCTTTTAATTTTTCTTTATAAGGTCAAAAATAGACCTTATTTTGATTCATTTTATTTTTTATGAGGATAAAAATGAGCCCTATTTTATCATTTATAAGAACAAGCTCTAGGCAGGTGCCTATCTAGCTCTTGCCCAGGGCTGGCCTTGGGTAATGCTTTATTAGTTTCCATTTTATTTTTCTATAACTGATGTTTTCTATTTTATTTAAGGTTAATGAAAGATATGAAAGCAATATTGCAAGTATCGTACCGAATTTGATACCGGATTGAGTTTTAGCACGATACTATACCGGTACCGGTTAATAATGAGTACCGTTTCGAGTATTTTTTAAAATTTATAAAATAATCCCTAATTTTTAAAAAAATTACAAAATAACTATTGTCATATTTTACAATTGTACTGTATATTTTTAACTGTGTCTTCAAAATTTATAATAATAAATAATAATCACAGTAGAATAGATTAACATAATAGTAAAAGCCAAGTAACTCAACTTAATTTCGTGCAACTAAACACACCAATCCAAATATGATGATTGATAAATGAATTCAAGTTTCGTCCTTCTGGGAGCAGTGAGCACAACATACAGTAGAAAACTCTGAGCCTAATCATTAGTTAGGTTCATAATTTCAGGTTCACAGAAAAGGTCGTTCTCTCAATGATGATTTATCAAACCAGCAGAATAAAATGGGTAGGTCAGAATGTACAAAAAGACGACGGAGGAAGCAATATTCGTTAACTAAACTCATAAGAAAATAGAAACGTATTTTTTGTCCGGAGGGTGGTGGCTAGGCGGAGCGGTTGTAACCCCCTCAACGGATCGTCAGCAAAAACCACTTTTTCTACGTGCTCCTGGCTCGGGGTAAGTGCCACTCAAATACAGACAATAACTAGAAACAAACACAAAGACAGTAAATGTGCGTAATCCTAATCCTCCTTCCGTAAGAAAAGGCAAATAAAATTTCTGCTTGCGACATTATTCTTTCGAGTCTTTTTCGGTTTTGTAGAGCAAAACGGAAACATGAAGGTGGTGATATTTTGTTAATTATTTTTTAAATTTTGTCTTACAAATAATTTTTTAAATTTTTTCTATAAATTAACGGTCATGAAGTATAATTGTGAAGACAGTTGTACTTTTATTAATTTTTTCTTTTTAATTTATTAATGGTTAAATGTAATTCATGCTTAACATAATTTTTATTTTTGAAAAGGAGAGCATGATGAAATAAAACAAAAAGTATAAGCGTTTAATGTATTTTAATCAACAAAAAACTAAAAGGATATTTTTGTCTAAAAAATACAACATCTACAATTGCGGTAACGTCATCATAATACAGAGGTAAAAAAGTCTTTTTGAATTCTAAGCTCTTTTGACTGATGGTCAAAGAGGATAATAAGTCCATTTTTAAAATAAAAGAGGGCATAACATGCCAAGGAATAAAATAAAGGGTCGTTAAATGTATTTTAGCCTAATTATAATTAGGAGAAGGCAAAAGTTTATTGCTAATCACCAAAGTTTTGAAGTCTTTCACTCTCCACGCCCCTAGTAGAATAGTTTTGCCCTCTAGATACAAGATTTGTGCTTTATAATTCCTTTTTTCTTTAAAGTGTAAATTTTCATTAAAGCTCAAGAATGAGCATCAAAGGAACAAAGTGCAATGACAATTGTGTACAAGGAAATGAATAAAACTCATACTACTCTAGAACAAAATTAAAAGAAATAACCAAGTACAAACTCACTCCAAACGCCATCTTCTTCTGAAAGTGGCAGTCATTCTTTATGTGATATGGACTTGTAATATTTCCCTAATCTAACAACAAATCATATAAGCAAGATCATAAATATCCCTTTTCAATTTTTTGAATAACCTATTATTTCTTTCCCTCCAAATGAAGTTAACAAAACAAGTTTTATAAAGACTAATTCTAAATGCTCACCCCTCTTATTACTGTGAATCTTAATTGTCAACCCATTTGAATATATCCTGCCACTCCTGGTATGGGCAATACAACTCCTTCATAAGTTGCATCTTGCTCCAAATAACTCTAGAATATACACATTGAAAAAACAAATTACTGATGGATTTAGATTAAGATTGCATAGAATGCAAAGCTGGTCATTAACATCATAAAACCTATCTTTGATCCTTAATTTCTATCTTGCAGTTAACTAAGTGAAAAAGATGTTTTATGTAGCGTCCCATCTCTCAAATTGTTGAGAGATTTAAAGTCTCAGACTAATGAGTCATATGAGTAGCATCATAGAGAACAAAATTGGTACATCCACGACATGATTTCATAATTATGTTCAAATGCATAATTTGAGCATACACGCATAAATTGTGAGTTAGACAAATGGCACTCAATTGACATATTTCGGGGTATGAAACTAAAATGAATGTCATATAAGATGTGAATGTGCTTTTCCAATGCCTTGTACTTTGGTTTAACAATGACAAGAATTAATGGATTATAATTAACAACTTGGAATTAATTGTCATAATTGGGAGATTGATAAATTAATATGTATATTTAGTCTTGAAAAAATGCCAAGTGGCAAGACTATTTGTTATACAAAAAATTAAGATGAGTAAGCCTATAATTGAGTGACATTTGACATAGTTAAATGAGTGACATTTGGACTAGTTATTAATTGACAAATGAAACAATTATAGAGTGACAAGTGATCAATTAATGAGTGAAATATGGACCAATAACTAGGAGACAAATGGCATCATATTTAATGGACAAATGGAAGACATGCTTAATGACATATGACATTAAAAGATGAAGACATCTTGCACTTAATTGCATAAAGCTAATGTGGCAAAGTATCTGCTAGAACTTTCTTAACCTTCTTCCTTGCTCTCCATTAAAAATTACTTCTAGCTTTTTTCTCTGTATTTTGGTCTAATCCTTGCTTAATTGCTACATCAAAGCTAGACTTTTAATCTTTACAAGATAGCTTAAGAACCAGCTAATTGTTATCTTCCATCCTTGTCAAAAACCAACTCATTTTTACCCTAAATTTTTGATGATCTTGTAAGCATGTAGGGCTTGATTAACTTGACGTTTTAAGGTGGAATTAGAGCTTAACAAGTAAGTAGACATATTACATTTATGGTATGATTTAATAGTATGATGACGATGAATGAATTGGAATGAAATATATATGATGTTTATAATTAAATGAGTTCTAGAAAATGATGTTTCAATGATAATTTCTTGTTTAGTTTTTGATGCATGAAAGACAATGATTTGTGAGTTGTTAATTGAATAAGTTTAAGCTAGAAATAAAGATGATATTGATGAGGAATTGAAATATAATTAGGGTAAAATTGAGGTATAACTAATGGAATAATATGAAGGTGTTTTGAATTTGGTGTCAAGGTATGAGAATCTAGAAAAGTGAAGGAAAAAGGTAGTTCACGATCGTGGCACTCATCCCACGATTGTGTACCCCATGATTGTGGGCAAGGTTTTGACATGATAATTTTGGTTTTGCGCAATTGTTGAACCACATGAGGATAAGTCACTCGAATTTAGTGTATTTGGACTTGATTAAGGTTTGAAATAAACCTAGACTGATGCTTGATAAGTTGATTAAAGTGTTTGATAAATTGAAGTTGTTAATTGATGTTATATCTTAAGGAAAAGATTGTTTGATATCATTGTATCTAAGTTTGGATTGTAGGAGGGTTAAAGATATGAAGATGTTCATATGAATGCAAATATATTCCAAAGGATTTAAATAATGCACTAGGAATGAATAAATGAAAATTGGGAATTATATGAATACTTATAATGCTAAAAAAGAGTTAGTAAATGTATGGTTAATGAATTAAGAATGATTAAGTGTACCTAAGGTATTAACCTAATTGCAAACTAGCTATGTACAAGCTATGATGTTTGAATGATCAAGAATTGTGAATAAGGGTACATACCTGAAAAGTCAATTGAGCATGCATTGAATATATATATATACACATATGAATGATTGACTAATCATATGATTGAAATATATGTGTATTGTATGAAGATAGATACACAAGAGTGAACATCAACATCCAGACATTGTCGTATCATTATAGTAATAGCTAATATGGAGCATACTATAAGTTAACATAAATGTTTACTCACTATGAATGAATTGTTTATGTTTAGCCTTTGATAATGAACTTTATTGTCATGATTGTGATAATTCCAAACATTGATAGTCCGAGGAGTTTGTTAATTGGGATTGTATATAAAGTGATATCAATTTGCATGTGAATATGGAATATAAGAAATTGGATGTTTAATGTTAGAATGGATCTAATGAATTGCCGGACTAGATCCGATGAATTGATACTTGTGACAAATGCATACAAGAATGAAAGGTAAATAAAATATGGCATATGGCATGATGGATTACATTCAAATGCATGATCAGATGAAGGAGTTATGACTAGAGTGACCAGTTTGAAAAAGAGCTTAAAGCTCAGAAATGTGAACGTAAAGCCACTGGCTCTGTTATTAATAAGCCTAGTATCCACAAAAGATACAGGATAGTATCTAAAATAAACCCGATATCCATAAGGGATATGGGAGAGTAAATAGGTGATCAGTCACAACAAAACAAAAAATGAACGGAGTCACATGTGCATTTGCATATACTTATGTATTATATGATTGATTGATTTGAATAATTAAAATATTTAAAATATAATTGAAAGGTAATTGAGGATGTTTTGTGCTATGATATGTTAATTTACCTAATAAACTTATACAAGTATGATTCTTGATAAGGCATAAATGAAATATGAAGTGATATGTATAACTTGTTGAATTAGAATATGTCTTGTCTCTGTAAATCTGACTTGAGTGAATACATCGATGATGGTTCATTCATTGAGTTCGCAAAACTCACCAAAATTGCATCATTGAATTTTCAAACTTAGAGGAGATCTAGTTAGAATAATTTGGGGTATAGCTATTGTATTAGAAATGAGCCAGCAGTTGGTATCAGTTGTACCTACAAATGTTTCAATGTTAATTGTATTTGAATTATATTTGTCAAACGTTGTATAATGCTTTTGTTTATTGTAAACTGTAATAACATTTGTGACTGGAAGACTGGAATTGTTAATTAACGAAATGGGCCATGAATGATTTTCAATATACTTAAGACATGTTTGATGTGCAAAAAATTTTGCAATGAGTTAACTGATTGTCTTAACGTGCCATCCTCATAGAGTATGTTCTCCAAATATCATTGATACGTTTGGGTGCATGCTTTATGAGAGTGGTGTGTCACATTTTGGTATCAGAGCCTAGATTTAGTATCTTACATGGGCATTTTCACAATATATGTCAATTACATGCATCTCAAACATATTATAGCATGCAGTGGCAATTGATCCCTAGTCTGAGTCACATTTACATAAGTCCTACGCATGAACATTCATTAAAATTCTGAACTATTAAGGAATGATGATAAGTCAGAGTGTACGAAAATGAAAGTTTATGAATATCTAAAAATAAGAAATACTAAATGGTTCGAAATGTTAGACAAAGACTCGGCGTATTCGTAATTGTGATTATATCAACAAAAATGAAATCAGCATTGTGTTGTGGTTATATACTTTGAATTGCTATAAATGTGAAAACATTTTTATAGATTGACTGAGATATAGATAGAAATGACAAGATTTAACAGTGTATAAGTAAAGTTGAAAAAAAATAAAATTTATTATAACCTTGAGAGGTTGAACTTAGACTTGAAATGATTGTATAATTATTGTGTTAAGAGTTTATGATTTAGTATAAGGTTATATTAGTGGATATGAGATCAGGATTTCATGATGGTTATGTAACTTATAGTGCTGAATTAATGGAGAACATACTTATGGAAAATGAAATAAATGATAGCAATATCTGTAGAAAACCTCAAGGTTAAGTTGGTCAATTATTATAAGTGCATATCCGATAATGTGGTTACCTTAGTGAATAATGTTACTGAGCACATATTTATTATATGCTTGGATATGGTAAAGGGAATGATCTATGACATATTGAATGCTCTTAAGTCTTAGTCCCTATGGTTAAAAATTTGAGATGACTCAGAATAGCGTAGTGAAGTATAGATTTACGTGGAGATATTGAAATAGTAACTACCATGGAGAAGTAACTTTTGTCTAGTCATAGAATATTTAAATGTTATTTAGAATCAATTGAGATCAAGGAATTATCAATATAAGCTATGAATTAATGATTTTTAAAAAATAAATCTCTAGATAAGATGTAATGATCTTGATGATATATACCAAAACATAATATGAACATGCCTACTACTTCATTGAGCGTTAATTTCTATAAAATTCTAATAATGTAAGATATGATAGTAATTGATCTTATTGAGGTAACATAGTTAAAAAGAAACGTTAAACATAGTTGATTAATGAGGAATACGTGAACAGTATAGATGATTACAATGAGAATACAATTTTTAATGAAGACTCTCATCAAACTGTATGAAGTAGACCAAATGTTCTATTTCTAAGAGTGAATGATTATTGAACGAACCAAAAGTAAATATTGGAGTTAGATAAATATAAGGCTTAGACACGAGAAACTGAGTATATTATAGAGAGTACATGTATTTGTTTGTTGTAAAGTATCCAAACTACATTATTAGGTTCCTGAATTTGAGATGACACTATTATTATTGCTAAAGGAACCTAGGTCCACAATGTATTCTATGTTAATATGTTCATAAGGTACAAGTTAGATTTGATAAGTGTGTTATCAGATCAAAAAACTAAGATTTGCAAATAATTTGACATGTGTAGAGAAGCTAACAAAAATGGTCAGACATTATAATAAGTCGATAAGAAATCAGAGGAAATCGAATGAATAGAGAAAATCATTCGAGAAAAGAAGTCAATTGTGAGATTGGGAAAAACATGAAACAACATTACCAACATTCCCCCTATCTGTGGAATCAGTTAGTCAAGAATTTCGAGGACGAAATGTCTTAAAGAGGGGAAGAATTGTAGCATCCCATATTTCAAATTGTTGAGAGATTTAAAATGTTAGACTAATGAGTCATATGAGTGGCATCATATATAACGAAATTGGTACATCCATAACATTATTTCATAATTATGTTCAAATGCATAAATTGAGCGTACACATATAAATTGTGAGTTAGACAAATGGCACTCAGTTGACATATTCCAGGGTATGAAACTAAAATGAACGTGATATGCGATATGAATGTGCTTTTCCAATGTCTTGTACTTTGGTTTACCAATGACAAGAATTAATGGATTATAATTAACAACTTGGAATTAATTGTCATAAATGGGAGATTGATAAATTAATATGTACATTTAGTCTTAGAAAAATGCCAAGTGGCAAGACTATTTGATACGTGAAAAATTATGATGATTAAGCCTATAATTGAGTGAAATTTGGCATAGTTAAATGAGTGATATATGCACTAGTTATTAATTGAAAAATGGTACAATTATAAAGTGAAAAGTGGATCAATTAATGTGTGACATGTGAACCAATAACTAGGAGACAAATGGTAGCATATTTAATAGACAAATGGAAGACATGCTTAATAACATATGTAATTAAAAGATGAAGACATCTTTCACGTAATTGCATAAAGCTAATGTGGCAAAATTTCTATTAGAACTTTCTTTACCTTTTTCCTTATTCTTATCGAAAATTAATCCTAGCTTCCTTTTCTATATTTTGGTCTAATCCTTTCTTAATTGCTACATCAAAGCTAGACTTTTATTCTTTACAAGATAGCGTAAGAACTAGCTGATTGTTATCTTCCATCCTTACTGAAAACTAACTCATTTTTACCCTAAATTTTTGATGATCATGTAAGCATGGAGGGCTTGATTAACTTGATGTTTTGAGGTGGAATTAGAGCTTAACAATTAGGTAAACATATTATCTTTATGGCATGATTTAATAGTATGATGATGATGATGAATTAGAATTAAATATATATAATGTTGATGATGAAATGAGTTCTGGAAAATGATGTTTCAATGATAGTTTCTAGTTTGATTTTTGATACATGAAAGACAATAATTTGTGAGCTGTCAATTGAATAAGTTTGAGCTAGAATTGAAGATGACATTGATGAGGAATTGAAGTATACTTAGGGTACAATTGAGATATAACTAATTGACTAATATGAAGGTGTTTTGAATTTGGTATCAAAGTATAAGAATCTAGAAAAGAAGGAAAAAGCGTAGTCCATGATCGTAGCACTCATCCCACGACTATAGACAGATGCATTAGCTTCTATCACTATCGTGGAAAGGTACCCTATGATTGTGGGCAAGGTTTTGACATCGTAATTTATGTTTTGTACAATTGTTGAACCATATGAGGACAAGTCACTCTAATTTGGTGTATTTGGACTTGATTAAGGTTTGAAATAAACCTAGATTGATGCTTCATAAGTTGATTCAAGTGTGTGATAAATTGAAGTTGTTAATTGATGTTATACCTTAAGGAAAAGATTGTTTGATATCAATGTATCTAAGTTTGGATTATAGGAGTGTTAAAGGTATAAAGATGTTCAAATGAATGTAAATGTATTCCAAAGGATATAAATAATGCATTAGGAATGAATGAATAAGGATTGGGAATTATGTGAATACTTGTAATTCTAGAAAAGAGTTAGTAAAAGTATGATTAATGAATTGAGCATGATCAAGTATACTTAAGGTATTAACCTAAATTCAAACTAGCTATGTACAAGCTATAATGATTGAATGATCAAGAATTGTGAGTAAGGATACATATAAGGAAAGTCAATTGAGCATGCATTGAAACATGATATATATATATATATAGACACACACACATGTGAATGATTGAATAATCATATGATTATATATATATCTATATATATAGACACACACACACACATGTGAATGATTGAATAATCATATGATTCGTAAATTAATGATGTGTGAAATATGTGTGTATTACATGAAGATAGATACATAAGAGTGAATGTCAGCATCCAGACATTGTCGGATCGTCAAGGCAATAGCTAATCTAAAGCATACTGTGAGTCAACCTAGATGATTCTTACTAAGATTGATTATTTTCTACTTAAATTTTAGTTATTGAATTGTGATTGATATGATTGATAATTCTAGACGTTAATGGTCCTAGGAGTTTAATATTTGAGAATGTATTGAGTGTGTTTCTAATTATATGTGAATATGAAAGAAAGCATATTCTCAATGAAAAGTTGAATGCCAGACTTATGTCTGATGAATATGAAAGTGATCGTATCTAAAATGAATGAAAGCTATTGAAAGTGTAATATATGTGAATTCATACATTTCATTATATCATATCCTTGATCAAATAAAGATGTTGTGATCGGAGTGGCCAGTTTGAAAGAGCTTAAAGCTCAAATATGTGCATAAAGAGCCACAGGCTTAGTGATTAATGAGCCTAGTATCCACAATGGACATGGGATAGAATGTAAAATGAGCCCGATATCCACAAGGGATATGGGACAGTGAAAAGCGCTCGATCACAACAAAATAATAACAAAAGTGGAGTCATGATATGGGACAGTGAAAAGCGTTCGATCACAACAAAATAATAACAAAAGTGGAGTCATGTGACTCCATTTTTGTTATTA
>JANIIA010499208.1:0-14605 GCA_027478495.1 Erythroxylum alaternifolium | reverse complement strand
CTTCCAATTTCCATGTAATACATGAAATAATCCTCCTAAACTTGACTTAATTAATTAACTCCAATAGGAGAATATAAATTTATCCAACCAAATTACCAAAATCATTTAATTCATGCTTACTAAAAGATTTGGGGCATAACACCTTAACTGTCTCAAACCATAAGCAATTGGTCTACCATACTGCATCAAAACACACCCTAACCCCTGGTGTGAAGCATCACTGTATATAACATATCCTTGATAGGTATGCATTAGGATATGTTTTTATAGGTAATTGGCATATGTTTTCTAGCATGATTGTTGATTATTGTTCTAGTTTAGGATTTATTTTGTATGTTTTTGTTAAGTTTGATTTTCATCATTGTTCTTGTGTGTTTGATGTTAATTAAGGGCAAGAATTGACTATTTTTATGTAGGAAGAAGGAAGAAGCAACACGGAGGGTGAAGAAAAGATCAAAAAGGAGAAGAAATGAAGAGTGCATCTGTGACAAATTTCCACATTCATGGGAATCATGCAAATTCTCACGTCACATGGGAATTATAGAAGAAAATGAGAGATACATCTATGACAAATTCCCACACTCGTGGGATTCATGCAATTTCCCACGAACATGAGAATTACAATCTGAGGCAATCTACAAGGCTTCCTTAAATTTAGGGAATGTGGGAATTACAATCCGAGGCAATATGTGAGCCTTCATTAAACTTAGGTTTTTTAGACTATAAAAAGAGAATTAAGCCTCCATCTTCAGGGAAGATGACACCCACTTATAGAAACACCATCCTTGAGTGAAGAACATATGTTTGGAGCATTGAGGAAGGATTAAAGACAAGGATCATCATCAAGATTGGGCAAAATAGCACATCAACACTAAAATTCTAGATTTTGGCAAAGAAGAGAAGGACTCTTTTTATTCAATTTTCTTTCATTCTAATCTTCTCTATTCTTTGTAAAAATGGTTTATTTGATTATTGATGATGTTATAGAGACCATGTTAGGTTGATTTGTTTTAGGGATTGATTTTGAATTATTTTGTCAAAACTCCTATTTTATTGAATTGAATGAAGTGTCTTTGATGATTGTTATTTTAAATTGTTATCTTACAACAAATTAAGAGAGTTAGTGAGATGAGATTCATGTAGGATTGTACAACTTGAGTTGGCAACCTATAAACTAGCAATCATTATGTCAATTGAATGGTTAGAAGAGAGATCTCGATTAGTCAATTGATCATCCATAGGTTAGCATAATAACTAGTTAAATCGGTAGAGTCATTGGGTAGGTTGAGCGGTCGTTCAATCGGTTCTCATTAATTCAATTAGGGCAAAATAGTTACACCTTAAGAGGGGGTAATTAGTACATTAAAAAATCTAAGTTGAGGCACAATTCAATCAATAAAATAGAAGGGTGACAAAATAAGGAAAAAGTAATCTCTAGCACTTAGAGTCTTGAATTCAGATTTTTTGCAATTGCGGTATTGTCCATTGATTACATTAGTATTTTAATTTTAATTTTATTTTAATTTTAAATATTATTTGCATTTCACAATTTAGTTTCTTAAACAAAATTGTGTCTAAATTAAGCGGTGTCTAGGCATCAATCTTTGTGGGATCAATAACCACTCTTTTTACTACAGGTCACGACCCATTCACTTGCAGTTTTTGAGCGTAAAATAAGTAGATAGGTTTTACCATCAATAGGATTCAATTAAGAAATTAAAATAAAACTAAACTAATGAAAGAAAATTAAATAAAACATTCTTAAAATGATAAAAGCGATGAATTCATTAGGGATTTGACCATTGGCTCAATTTTGGCCTATATATAATTAAAAATATCTTATTGAATTATTGTTTTATACCTATCTTGGCAACTATTAATTGTAGGTTAACAATAACCTCTATCAACCCTGATTTATCCTTATATCATAATTAAACCTAGTTATTGAACAACCTAGAACAAACTCTTTATATTTAATTGGATGACCACATTATGATTTAGGAAAACAAATTAATGAGTCCACAACTATATAAGATTGGGTCATTTAACCTAGGTTATGTTATCCCTAATGATTAAAAGTCATTAGTTGCCACAAATGAATCTCAATATAATAATTACAAAATATATTGAAGATTCTAGCAATGGGTTCTTACATCAAAATAATCAAATAGAGCATTCAATCATTTTCACACAACACCCAAGCATTAAACATAGGATAACATAATCAATTCATAAGAGAAAGAACAATAAACAATAAGAGAAATGCTTAACCGAGTTCTTCGACATTGATAGTACCTCCAAACTAGTGTCAAGAAACTAGCTCTCTATGAGTTTCCAAAGTAATGGAGCTTTGACCCATTTCTTCTTTAAATCGAAAGCTTACACCAAAACGAAAACATATATATTTTTGATAGCAAAATTATATTTTTGTACTAAAAATTAAGGTTTAGGTGAGCTAGCCATTTCTCAGGAGCTTGCATGATGTGTCACACCTCTGAGTGTGTGTGTCCTGGGCGTTACTTGGTGTGTCACACCCGTGACACACTCTCACGACCATGATTAAAATTTTATGGCTATTAGACTTATCTTATAGCATGACAATTTGTTTCGTCAATTCTTTTGACATTTTCTTGTCTTCTCTTGCCCTAATCCTTCTTCCTCTTACTTCATGAAGACAAGCGAGTGTGATTCTCAAAAAGATAACTCAAATATAGTGCTTTCAACTCGCTTTACCTCTTTCGCTTCTGAATTGTACCTAAAACCAAATATGAACTAAAGTGAATGTCGTAAGCATCTTATATCGTTAACTTCTAAATGTTATGCAATAAATGTATAGTCAATTAAGCACAAATCAACACACTATTAAGTATATGTAAGGCACTTTTTATGGCTACACCATAAAGGTAATCATGTAAATTATTCCAACTTTGCATTGACCTCTTTATGTACTTTAAGATGCGATTATGTATTTCGGTCACACTATTTTACTCAAAACTACTTAGCATAGTGAATTAAGCCACTATTCCACACAATTCTATATATTTGATAAACAAACCCTTTTCTTATCTTGAAACTTATGTTTCTCATAATATTCACCTCCATGATCAAATTTGACAATCTTAATTGACCTTCATAATTAGTTCTTAACTTCAGCCTTAAAGCTCTTGAATTTTTTAAGACTTTTAGACTTTTCTTTAAGCAAGAACATATATCCACAACGGGAATATTCATACATAAATGTCAAAAAATATCTTGAATTACATAATGTAACTTTATAAGGTCCACATATATCCATATTTAAGAGTTATAATAAGCTAGAAGTACGAGTTGACCCCTTTTTCTTTATTTTAGTCAACTTATCCTTACAAAAATCAACACATTTTTTCAGCTTCCATAATCTAGAGTTGGGAGAATGTTATTGACAATGAATCGTAATGCTAGTCAAAATAAACTAGACTACTACTATAATAATAGTGAGTCTAGGTCAATCCTATAGAGAGTGTGTAAAGTTGATAAAATGAAAATAATGGGTTTAAAATGGTTTCGGTTTTAAAAATAAGAAAATAAAATAAAGTTAAACTAACTAACAAAAGCAATTTAAAAAAAACATGTAAAAAATGATAAAAGTGGTGAATGTAATGGTGAATTTAATAGGGACTCGATGTTTTGGTTCAATCTCGGCCTACACCCTAATTAAACTTATTTCAATGAATTGTTGTTCTCAAACCTCTCCTAGAAACTATTATTCGTGGGTTAATAATTAACTCGAGTTTTTCGTTAGGTAGTGCTTAATCAAGGTATGATTGTTAATTAAACCTAACCACTAAATAACCTAGGATACGATCTCTAGATTCAATTAGGTAGTAGCATTAAGAATTAGGAAAACTAATTAATCAAGGCAACAACTATATACGATGTGTCATTTAACCTAGGTTATGTTATCCCTAATAATTACGAACCATTAGTTGCTACACATGAATTTCAACATAATAGTTACAAATTATATTGAATATTCTAGCAACGAGTTTGAAATAAAACTATCTAATGAATGCATTAAAATCATCTTTTCACAATACCCAAAAAATAAATGTTGGAGAACATAAGCAATTTTTAAAGAGAGAAAGAAAAACAAACTCAATGAGAAAAGAGAGAAAGAAAAACAAACTTAATTAGAAATATGTTTAATCAAGTTCGTCAGTGTTAATGTCACCTCCGAATTGGCATCAGGAAGCTACCTCTCTATGGGTCTCTTATGGTTGAGAGCTTTGCCCCTCATCTTCATTAAAACCAAGAGCTCCCAATAAGTAAAATTGCTTCAGCCCCCAACATTCCCAAAGTGAAGACCCTCTGTTCTATCTTAAAAACCTGTTGTTCTCCTCTAAAACCTATATTTTTAAACCCTATACTACTTCTGGCTTTTTAGTCTTATTGCCCAATGATTGTGTTTCATCTCTTGCATAACAACTAAATTTTTTTCATCCCAATAGCTGTTATTTTTTCATCTATTGCTGTCATCTTGCTCCTACTTGCTTGGTTGTGCATCTACATTTTGGTTTAGTTGTAGGTATGTGTTAAACATAAATCTTATTTACGTTGTCTCTTACTGCTCTTACTATCAATGTTGTCATTTCCTCTTAGCTAGGCTGCAGGTGTTTTCTTCTCCTAGCATTGCTGTTTTGGTCCAAGGATCTCCTTCTTATGTACTGTGTTTTTCTCACGCTTCCAACTTACTGCATTGTCGTTTTACTTCATCTACTTCCCATTGCTGCTATCATTTTAGTCTTCCTTTATCCACTTGCTACAACTGTCCATCATCTAACCTAAATTCACGTTCTTGCATGCAAAACTTGAAATTTCCATGCACAACTTTCTACTTCCTTATTTTTCCAGTTGTATGTCATTAGCAACTTTAATTCTTCTTCTTTGTGTTTTCATTTTTCTTGTCTTCTTCTTATCTTTTAATTTTCTTCTTCTTGCTTTATGAAGACAAATGAGTATTAATCCTTAGAAATGGCCTAAGTATTGTACTTTCAACTTACTTTAGTCCCTTTACTTCTGAATTGTGCCTAAAACCACATATGAGTCAAAGTGAGTATTTTAAGTAATTTCATATCATTAATCATTAAGTGTTATAAAATAATTATACAATCAATTAAGCACATATCGGTTATCTTAACCAATCTCTCACATTTATTTCTGGAAATGTGATCCGACCCTTTATGTCATAACATGTATGACTCTTCTTTTATCAGGGTTCTCTTGCTAGTGACCTATTCGAAAATATATAAAGAAACATACATCCCATTAGGGGCAAAACACATTGTATATAGGTTATATGACCAAAATGTAGTATTAGTATATTTTGCATTGAAAGATAACTTTCAATTACAAAACTAAAAATTTCTTTATCCAAAATATATATATAGATAAAATTTTGTATAAAAGATAGTATAAAATGAATCATTTAATACACACTTGAACTTTGTATAAAGGTTCAAACGAAGATCCCTCATAAAGATTAGATCAACTTCTTCATTATTAGCTACTATCAACTTTTTCTCCTTCCTATTCGACTTTCTCTTTTATATGAATCCCTGATAGCCTATCGCTAACTAGCAAATAATAAATTCCTAGCTAACAAACTATGCAGTAAATGGTGAGCTAGGGTCAAACCACAGAGAGTTGGGATGTAAATGCTATTTCATATCTTGTAACAAAAGAAAACAAAACACCCTGAAATGATGAAGACGAGATAACTAATATGCAATGAACGTAACTAAAAAGACAAGCATAAAGCAAATTTAGAAAAGTCTAATAACAATGGTAAAGAAGTAGGCTGGATATATCTTTGGGATTCCGAGATGTTCATTAATTCTTGAATTTAAACAAAAGGGTACTCTCATCATGGTGTTACTCTATGGACTCGATTAACCTCTCGAACCCTTAATTTCTTTAAAATAGGCAAAACTAATAAGCTTTAGAAATGCTGCGATCTCTACTATAACCTAAAATAGGTTCTCTAAGATTAATAGCGAAGATACATTAGTTACTATGAAATAACTAACTTGGGCTACCTACTCATAAGCTCGGAAGGTGTAACCTAAAGATATGGAATCCTAGATTAGTTAATTAAGTATCCTGACAAATTCTCCTGGAAAATTCAACTAACCTATTGCTACTTTTGGGAATCACTATAGACTATTAAATATCACAAGCTCAACCCTAACCTTCAGATTAGAAAGTTACCTGAAGGGTGATCAAACCTATAAGCAATTCCTAATTCATGACATTTATCTTAAATCCTAAACCAACCTAGACCTACAAACACTAATTTAAGACAAATTCAACTCCATTCTCGTAATTTCCATCTCTTCATCCTTATAATATCTCCGAACCCCTAAGTAGTCTAGCCACACATGTTCATATTAAGCATAATTGATATTAAATAAACAAAACCTATACTCAATAAAAAAAATCAAGCTGGAAATTATAAACGAAGTGATAAAAAATGAAATTCAATAGTAACTTTACATAAATCAAAACTCTTTATGCTAACAAATGAGTAATCATAACCCAAATTACAAACTCTAAACTAATTGCATCAAAATGAAAATTCCAACACACGCAACTTACATAAAAACCTAAATTAATTTATTATGAATCTAAGAACATGCATAAATCCTAACTATTAAGCACAAATTAATCAAGAGCATCACAAATAAGCAAAAACCCATGACATTAACCATTAAACATTCAAATATCCAAAGAATTTCAGATTTGAAAAATCACATAAATAAGCTCAAACAACCAAGATTAAAACTGAAAAATTGAGGGAATAAACGTCCATTGATACAATATAAAGATTCCTTACAAAATTCAAAAACTTTAACTATAAAATCCATCAAACATTCCTTCTAAATATTTTAAAACATGTAAAATCATGATTAACACTAAGAAAGCTTTGAACTAATTGAATGAATATGAAAATAAAGCATTGAAACTGAAAGAGAATAGCTAAAATTATGGAAACTAACAAAAACTTCTCTGTTTGTTCCTCCTCTCCTCTTAGAGCTTTGCAAAAATGGTAGATTTCTAGAGTCTCTCTCTTTTCTTGGAGTTTTTCTAAAAGTGGAAGATTGGAGGCCACTTCTTTAGGTCCTCCTCTTTTTCTTTTTGAACTATGTTCAATTTAAGGTAAAACCTAGGATTTTTCTATGCCTCAAAGTCCAAAAAGCCCCTAAAAAACCTATGTTTGAAAGGTCATCCACGTCTATCCGCGTACAGGCCACCATCGTGGCCTTTATTGCACGATCGTGGCTAGTTTATCTACTCTCTATCATGATCGTGGTTGACTCCCCATGATTGTGGCCTTGGGATCAAGCTTTTTTCACGATCGTGTCCCTGAGTTATTTTCCATGTCTTCTTCGATTCTCCTCCTAATTCCCTTGATAGTTTCTCCTCCATGGATGGCTCTCCAAACTTTGTAAAACTTCTTCCTTTTAGCATATATTTATGTTCACTTCTTTAATATATATGTAAGCACAAGATGAACAAAAATTGATTATTTAAACATAACAATAGGATTGAAAAGACATTGAAATGCATAAGAAAATATAAAATGATTCAATCCTATCAAATACCTCCACACTTGAACTATTACTTGTCCTCGAGCAATTTAAAAATAACCAAGATATTTTGTCAATTTTTCAAAAAAGATCGAGTATATACAATCCTTCAAACTTAAATAAACTATAGTATCGAGCTACTACGTATATCATATTCTTTTCATCAATGCACATAAACAAAGTCAAAGGTAAACACCATTGTTCAAAGGTATAAGATGCATTTTCCTCACGATTTTCACTCATTTCACTCAAGTGTTTAAGGTCGATGTTTCACTCAATACTCCCTCTAAGATACTACAATACTATAGGCTTGTAAATTCACCAATTCTCTACCACATAGATTACATGTTATCGTGGATCAAAAAGGGCTTTTAGTAATGGTTGTAATACGATTTGTAAAGATGTTTTTCTTTTTCTTTTTTCTCTTTTTTCTTCTTCTTTTTCTTTCTTTTTTTCTTTTGAATAACATTAAAACAATAAGGAAATATTAGCATCACAAATCAACAAAACATCTCAACTTCGAATACAAAATAAAAGTCCTTAAACCATATACATCAAATGCTCACTCATTACTTCATTAAACTTATAACAGGGTAAGACTAATGGGTTTTTCGGGTTTCAATGTAAGGTGATTAATTCAGAAACAAACAAGGTTAAAGGCTTAAAGGGTTTGGCAAGGGGAAAATGAGTTCGTGGGTCATTTAAGCTAAGGGTTCAAAATAAAAAAGGCCTTAATCATTTCCATAAAGCATGCATCTCGTAGTTTCAAACTAGTTTAATGCAAGTCCTAAAGGTAATCTTCCTAGTGGAGCATCACACATAATAAAGAAACATAATGACTATGAAATGCAATAACATTGGTTCAAAACCTTGCATGTGCTTATATGAAAATCCATCAAAATTTTATACATTACCTAATCACTCAAGTATCAAATCTTTGACTAAGTTTATGCAACTAACTACTTTAATCAATCCATATAATTCACCTTCCACTCAAGCTACCTAATTCAAATTCAAGCACGCAAACCAATTCTCAGTCCAACTACTATGATAGAATGGCATGGTTTAACTATCACAGTTTAAGTACAAAAATGCAAAAATTTTAAATTGGGCCCACTCCTACACTTAAATGGGACATTGTCGCCAATGTGGTAAAAACTACAAAAATAAAAGGGGATGAGAACATAAGGACTCTCCTAGATCAAAGAGGGCTCAGTGACTTAAAAGTAAAATTCACAGATTTGATCTTGCGTTCCTGAAAAAGGAAGATAAAAAGCAAATAATGTACTCAAATGAAAGCAAACTGAAACAACACAGACTAAAATGAAAGGATAATGTTAGGGTGCCTTCTAAAAAATGCTCAGTTAAGCTCACAAGCTCAACCTCTATCAACTGATATTAACCAATGTATGTTAGAGCTTCAAGCTCCATCACTTCCACACTTTGAATCTAAAATCCCTCAAAGTATGGCTTGAGACGATGTCCATTGACTTTAAACTCTTCCCCATCTTGGCACTTCTAATCTCTACTACTCCACTCCATGATGATATACCTGGGTAATCTCAAAAGGACCTATCCATCGGAAGTGTAGCTTACCTGGAAAGAGTTTGAGGCATGAATGATATAAAAGTACTTTCTTTCCCACCACAATTTTCTTCCTAGAGATGTTAAGATCATGGAATGCCTTAGTCTTATCCTTATAAATCCAGGCATTCTCAAATGCATCATGTCACAACTCTTTGAGCTCTTGTAACTGTGATCGTTTGTGGGCATCAATAACATTTGACTCTATGTTACACTTCTTGATTGCCCAATAAGCCTTGTGCTATAGCTCTACTGGAAGGTGGCATGGCTTCCTAAAAATAAGCCTGAATGGTGACATCCCAATTGGAGTCTTGTACGCAGTCCTATATGCCCATAAGGTATGGTTGACGCACTGATAAGTGTGCATTAGGATATGTTTTTGTAGGTAATTGGTATATGTTTTCTTGCATAATTGTTATTTATTGTTCTAGTTTAGGATTCATTTTGTATGTTTTTATTAAGTTTGATTTCAATTGTTGTTCTTGTGTGTTTGATGCTAATTGAGGGTAAGCATTGACTGTTTTTGTGTAGGAAAGAAGAGGAAGGAACTTGGAGGTTGAACAAAAGATCAAAGAAGAGAAGATAAGGAGAGAGCATCTGTGCCAAATTCCCCCGTTCGTAGGAATCATGAAAATTCCCAAGGATGTGGGAATCATAGAAGAAGTGAGGAGTGCATCTGTTTGTAGTTTCCATGCTTATGGGAATCATGCAAATTCCCACGAACGTGGGAATTGTAATCTGAGGCAATCTGCGAGGCTTTATTAAACCCAGAGCTTTTAGACTACGAAAACATCATTAAGCCTCCATCTTCAAGGGAGACGACACCCACCTGAAGAAACACCATCCTTGAGTTAAGAACACATGTTTAGAGCATTGAGGAAGGATTGAAAACAAGGATCATCATCAAGTTTGGGAAAACTAGTACATCAACACCAGAATTTCAGATTTTGGGAAAGAAGAGAAGGAGACTTTCTATTCAACTTTCTGTCATTTTAATCTCTTATTTTCTTTGTAAAAATGGTTTATCTGATTGTTGATGATTTTATGGAGACCATGCTAGGCTTATTTCATTTTAAGGATTGCTTTTGAATTATTTTGTCAAAACTCCTACTTTATTGAATTGAATACAATTGTCTTTATTGATTGTTGTTTTTTATTTTCATCTTGCAACAAATCGAGAGAGTGGGTGAGATAAAATTTGTATAGGATTGTACAACGAGAGTTGGCAACCTATAGACTAGCAATTATCATGTTAATTGAATAGTTAGAAGAGGCATCTCAATTAGTCAATTGATCACCCATAGGATAGTTTAATAACTAGTTAAATCGTTAGAGTCATTGGGTTGGTTGGGAGATCATTCAATCAATTCCTGTTAATTCAATTAGGGACAAATAGTTACACCTTGAGAGAGGGTAATTAGTACATTCAAAACTCTAGGGTGAGACATAATTCAATCAATAAAATAAGAGGGAGATAAAATAAGGAAAAAGTAATCTCTAGCATTTAGATTCTTGAATTCAGATTTTCTGCAATTGTGGTATTGTCCATTGTTTACAATTGTCTTTTAATTTTAGTTTAATTTTTTGGATTATTTTCTTTAACAATTTTGTTTCTTAAAAAAACTTGTATCAAAATTAAGCGGTGTTTGGGCATCAATTCTTGTGGGATCGATATCTTCTCTTTTATTATAAGTCACAACTTATTCAGTTGCAGTTTTTTTTAGCGTAAAACAACTAGATAGGTTTTACCATCAACAAGTTTTTGGCGTCGTTTTCGGGAATTGATTGTTGAGCATCATGTTTGATTTAGATTACTTTGATTTAAGAGTTTTTGATACTTTTCCTTATATATTTGCATGTGCATGAACACAAGGAGTACACGAAGGATGAAAGAAGCTATAGAGGACGAATTTTCTGATATTAAGAAACGCGAAAGAGAAATAAGAAGGGAAAAGCATTTAAATTTCTCAATTCAAGATATGGCTAAAGAAGGAGAGCAAGTAGGATCGGAAAGGACACTCATGGATTTTATAAGGCCAGGGTTTAATCCTCAAGGAGTGGCAAACCTAGTAGTTCAAGAAAATAATTTTAAGATAAAGCCGACGCATATTCTTCAAAACAGTGTTCAGTTGTACAAGCTATCCAATGAGGATTTGAATGCCCACATCAAAAATTTCTTGGAGATCTGTGACACATTCAGATTCAACAGAATGCCTGATGATGTGGTGAAGCTGTGACTATTTTCATTCACGCTAAAGGATCGGGCTAAAGCATGGTACAATTCTTTGAATCCAACCCAGATCATGACTTGGGAGCAGCTCGCCCAAGTATTCCTCGCCAAATATTTTTTGTTAACAAAGATGACGAGGATTATCAAAGAGATAACAAGTTTCCAGCAAAATGATGGAGAATCTCTCTACGAAGCTTAGGAGAGATTTTAAGAACTTCAAAGAAGTTGTCCCCATCATAACCTCTGGAAGGAATTTCTACTTTAGACATTTTATAATGGAGTGAATCCAAGCACAAGGGGCATAATTAATGCAGCAGCTAGAGGTTCACTAATGAGGAAAACAGTGGAAGCAACTTATGATTTATTAGAGGAGTTGGTATACAACAACTGCATGTAGTCAAGCGAGAGGAGTAGACAAAGACAAAAGGAACAAAAAGGTATGATACCTAGTGACTCAATTACTGCCTTGTAGGCTCAAATTACGGCTTTAACGAAGCATCTAAACAACATGTAAGAAGTTTCCACCTCAGCAGCTAAAGAAATGCAAGCATAATGTGAGCTGTGTGGGGAGAACAACCACAGCTTAGCAGAATGTTTCCTATTGGGAGCTAGCGGGACTGAACAAGTAAGCTATTTAGGCCAACCGTAACGAGGTAATAATCCATATTTGAATACATATAATCCGGGTTAGAAAAACCACCCAAACTTTTCTTGGATTAACAATAATGCAGGTGGCCAACAAAGACCACAAGGACCTCCAAGATTCCAGCAAGATCGAATTGGAGCATTGGAAAGAAAAATGGATAAGATGATGGAGGTTTTGGGGTCCAAATTGGCAGTACAAGAATAGAATCATAAAAGGATGCATGCAACCAAGGAGGAAAATCAGAAGAGGATGGAAACAAAATTCGATTAGATTTTGAAAATTCATGCATCATCTATCCACAATCTGGAAGTTCAAGTAGGCCAACTAGTTATATCTTCGCGAAATGTAGGTAGTCTATCAAGCAACACTGAGGTGAATCTGAACGAAAGAATCATGGCCATTACTTAGATATAGAAAGAAGAAAGCAAATATGGGGAGAAAGATGGAAACAAGCAAGAAGAACAAACAGTGTTGGAAGTCCTTCCAAGTGGACCAGTAAGTGAGCCGATTAAGGAACTTTAGCTTGGACTTCCACATCAAATTTTTGCTCAGTGGAAACCATCTTCAAGTGAAGTAAAAATTCTAAGGAAGGGGAGTTAAGTGAGATGACAGACATAACAAATCAACTCTAGACAAAACTCATGTTAAAAGGGACGTTGAAAGAAGAGGTTATCAATCACATATCAGCAGAAAGTCTGCATGTAGCCCAGAAGAAAGAAGACCTAAGAGACTTTTTATTCCATGTAGTATAAATGGAGTTAAGATAAATCGATCATTTACAAATTTGGGAGTAGGTATCAACATGATGCCATACTCGTTCAGTCAGAAGTTAGGTCTAGAAGAGCCAGAACTAACTAAGACATTAGTGAAAACGATTGACAAGATAGTGCATTTATCGAAAGGGGTCATCAAGAATGTGTAGTTACACATTGATAAATTTGTCATTCCCACGAATTTTTGCATATTGGTTATTAGTGAAGACGAGAAAACCCCGATGGTTTTTGGGTGACCATTTCTGCCTACTGCTCGAGTGATTATTGATGTTGATAGGGACGAGTTAATACTGAGAGTAGGGAAGGAGCAATTAACATTCAAGGTGTCGAAGAAGAATTATTGTCCTACTCTACCCCCGACGGACATTAAGGAAACTAAACTCCAAGGAGGATGGGAAAATATTAAAAACCCCAAAAATGTGTTGAGGAAGAAACAAATGTGTAGGAGAAGGCAAAGAAAGGAAACAATGATGAAGGTGGAGCTTAGAATAAGATAGCCCCTGTACAAAGTCTGAGATTAGTTTATGCACCGCTATCATTCCGGTCATTTTAAACACCATGAGTAAGAAGGAGAGTCGAGATACCGATGGTAATAGAAGCACTACATAGGAGGCAACCCATGGGAGTCAACTAGCCTTTGTTTGTTTTTGTTCAATTAATGGTTCATTTGAATTCTTTAGTTATTATCATGTTTGAATTGAATTAGATTGATGTTTGTGTTGATTGTGTTTGGATTTCAATTTGTTTTCTTTTCAAACTTCTTGTTGATGATATTATTTTGATGCGCTTGTAGGTTTTGGGATCATGGAGAATGCATATAAGCTTAGAAGAAAGTTTAAAATTATGAAGATCTCCAATTCCCACGTTTGTGGGAATTGTGATGATTCCCATGAACGTGACAATCATTTTTGGAGAGGAATCCCACGCTTGTGGGAATTCTAGAGATTCCCATGGATGTAGGAATCCTTTCCAGAGAGTCTCTAGAGAGGAATCCCATGCTCGTGGGAATTGTGGGGATTCCCACGTGCATAGGAATCCCATCCAGGAGGAAACTTAAAGTTTCCCCTTTTTTCTCTAATTCATTTTTCAAAATTTCACTCACTCTCTCTGTAGAACATGACTTTCTCTCCTCCCACTCTCTAAAAATCTTCATTTTTCATCTAGATTCTTGGTATTTTCTTCATCCCTTTCCATTAATCTTATATTCCTTCATTCTTTTCATACATCAATCATTCAAAAATACAAGGATTTAGATGAGATTTTATTTTCTCTCTCTAAAATACGAATTTCACTCTATCCCTTTCTTTGTTTTTTAGATTTTCTTCTAGCAATGGCTTCACCAAGGACGATGAGTGTTAGGCAATCGGTTGATGAGCTCTACCTTCAACTTTCCCGCAAAGGAAAACCCAACTTAGCGGCAACCTATCGAGCCCCATTTCCAATTTACTCAGAAGAAGAAGGTGCGCGCTTTCGTGACTTCAGGAATAGAGCATTAGTTACTCCTAGGTATTTGGATTTTGAAGTGTTAGAAAATGTAGGAATGAGTTGAACAATTAGCTACAAATATAGGGTGGAATAAATTTATTCAGTACGACATACCTATTTCTGCCACCATATCTTTAGATTGTTTCATAACAGTTAGGTATAATTCTAAAATGGATTTTTTTTGATTTAGGTTAGGTGGAAATGTTTTTAAACTTGATTACTCTATCATGCGTGAATTGTTTAACTTGTCGAATACAAAAAT
>JANIIA010499198.1:0-14605 GCA_027478495.1 Erythroxylum alaternifolium | reverse complement strand
GACATGTGTCACTTGCCACATGTCACACTCTAAACTCCTCACTTAGATTCTTTCCAATACAATTCTAATTTCTACTCTAATTTCTTCCCAAATTTCCAATGGCTCAAATCAATAATTCCTAAATTCATGTATCTAAATTTTTAGTGCCATTGGACAATCATTGTTGCTACCGATAAACCATTATTCTGTTACTTGGCATTTTTCCTAGTCCGAAAATTACCCCAAAAATTTTCAGAAAAATTTCTAAAATTCACTAAAAATCGGAAAATCAAAATGACCCTCTCCAACACAATTTTTCATACACACAAATCATATTTCTATAACAATCACATTTCTTAACAAATATACCGGAAAATGTCATGAATGCATGTACAGTCATTTACATGTGCAAAATTCACTATTCATGGGTATGTGTATGCATGAACAAGTCAAGACAATTTTAAGCACTTATACATTAGTCCAAATTACAATTTTACCCTTCCCATTAGTGATGAGATGTTACATTGACATTCCTAATATTTTGGTGGTTATAACATGTTATTAGACATCAGTCCTGATCTATAATTATAAATCATTTACTTAGAGAATTAAAGATAAATTTAAAAAGTTTTAATTTATCTAATTCTAATTATGAATTAGAAATATTAAAAATTTACAATCATTGTTAATATATTAAGAACTTAATCGTTCACATATAAAGAGCGATTAAAAAGGGAAGATTAATTTAAATTAAGTTAGGCTTAATTGTGAAATTTCAGAAACTTTATGCATCAAATATGATATATTTAATTTTATTAAAATTAAATTATAATTATAATTAGAGTTTGATTTTAATTAAAATTAATAGATTTAATTTTAAAAAGATATAAAAAACCTAATATTTTTTATAAATAGGAAATAAGCATAATGGAGGTAGCACTCTTACTTAAGTCGTCTCAAATGTTGAGTTATTTTTCTCTAATTATTAAAAGCTAGATTCTTGGACAGCTCGAGCTTGATAATTGTGAAAAGAAATTTGCGGTAATTTGAATTAGGTACAATTCAATTATCATTTATGATTCATGTTGTTCAAGTTATTTAATTATTAAGATTCAATTAGAAATTGTTAAAAAAATTGCTATGTGATAGATGGATATTTGACTATACTTTTACACCCATACTTGACGTATTTTGCTTGATATTTTATACTTTTGTTGTATATTTGTTACTTAATGTGATCTAAGTTTATTTATAGATGATAATTACCGTAATAGACTTAAAAGAGAAGAATTCGGATGAAAACACGAGGGAAAATGAAGAATCGACAAATCTGAAGGAATGCATAGCTGTGCATATTAACTGTGCATTTTCCCTTGCCCATGCATTTTTGCAATACCAAGCAAATTCCAATTATGCACTGTCTGATCCACAATAATGCATTAACTAAAAATTTATAATTTTATATAAAAGCAACATTTTAAAGGCAATTGAAGAGAGGAGATTTTAGGAGGCAATTCCAAACGTGAAGTTCATCCAGAAGGGATAATTTTGATCCATAAAAGTAGAAAACATGAAGAAATCATCAATAAATTCATCAGAATACAAGATCATACCTCTACATCGTAAGATCATTCAATAGAAGACAATCAGAGAGATTTAGAATTATGAACCCTTTGTTTTCTATTTGTTTTTCTTTCAATGTATGTTTTATTTCTTGTTTAATTATGTGTAACTAAACATCCAACTAGTATTTAGGTTAGATGAACCCTATTTTGATACCTTAAAATGTGTTGATTTTTCTATTAATGTAATTGATTGATTAATTTTTTTCAATTCAATTACTTGTTTTATTTAGGTTCTTCCGAAATATTAGACCATAATCTGATTTTATACATAGCGATCGAGAAATCCTAGGTTTAAATAGATCTATGGTAATTGGAAAGAGTTGATTGCAACCCTAGAGATAGGATGATATAAATCTTCTTGCTTAGAGTCAAACCAGTAGAGGGATTTATAAAATAGTAACACAATCCTACAAGATTTAACTTGAGTAATTCGGTTAGAAACCTTAGGATTAGTTGTTAGTAAACACATCTACTAGCATATCATAGGAGTCTCCAAGGACCAATAAATCATCAAAACAATTGCATGATAAAAGGTCAATCTGTTAAGGGTTTCGGGGGATTCAAAACCTAGATACTAATTACTCGATATCAATAATTTCCTAGTGCTTCCTAAGTTCTCTATTCAATTTTGTTACTTATTTTCTTTTACTTACGTAGTTTTAGTTTATTTTAATTAAAATTCTAAAATAAATTTTAGGCTAAATAATAGGGGAAGGATAATTATTAGTATTCATCATTTTTGTGGGATCGACTTATACTTGCCAGTATATAGCTACATCATGCACTTGTGGTTATTACAATATTGAGTAACTCAAAATAGATCAATCAAGTTTTTGGCGTCGTTGCTGGGGACTTTGATATTAGTAAAGCATGAATGATATTATTCCAGTCATTTTTATTTTGTTTTGTTTTATTTATGTTTTTATTTTATTTTATTTTATTTTATTTTTGCCTTTTGTATTTATTTTCTTTTCTTTTCTTTTCTTTTCTTTTCTTTTATTTTATTTTATTTTATCTTATCTTATCGTATTTCTGACTTATTAATTTAATTATCTTTTGAATTTCTCTACTTGATGGTCAAGAAGAGTAAACAAACACCGAAGCTGTTTGTAATTCCACAACTAGATCTTATATTCATCTCCTGCATTAAATTACTATTTCATAAACCAAGAATAACTTCATCCTCCACAACTATCCAAATAATGAATTAACCACAAATCTAAGACCCTTAGGCACAAGATAACTTATCAATTTTACACATGATCAATCTATCTCAAAATGAACACAACAGTCAAATCATAGATCTTCCAACTAAGAAAGACACAGAAATAGAAAATGTCCACATTGCAGCAGAGTCAAACATGAGCTTTGAGAAACACATTTCAAACTCTAGAAACAAGAAACATTACAATGCAATGAGCACCCAAATCAAGTGAACAATTGGAATTGGACATATAACATGTGAATATCGCTAGAGAAAAACAGAGATAGAGCTGTAAAAATGCACTCCCAGGATTAGTCCCTTATGCTGGACAAATCGATCACTCCGTTTTGGAAACTCGCCAAGATCTATGGTCTACTATTGTGAAAACTCAGGCACTTCACTCTATTACTCTTCCTCTTGAATTGCATCATCATTTTCTCAACTATCTATCAATGTAACAACACCTAACCGAATCACCAATCAAATAGTCTTTAAATGGACCCAAACTAATCCTCTAACATTCCTTTTATAAGCAAATAGAGATTGAGATTGTACATATTGAGCTCCAAGACCATTAGTGAGGTTAAAGAGATCAACTAACAAGAAGAAGAAGAAGTAAGCATCTGCAGAGGCTAATGGTTATAAAGTTTGGACACAAATTAGAAGAAGAAGGAGGAGGAGGTAGGACAGAGAAATTCCACATTTATAAATAAATTAATTTTAATATATTTTTAAAAAAAGGTTCCCACCTTGCCACATCAGCATTGACATGGCACAGGGGTATAAAAATAATAAAAATTTTCAAAAATACCAGTTTAGCACTGACCTAACACTTAACAAAGGGGTTTAAATTTTTCATTAGGGTGGGGTTACACTTTAACGTTTTTCAAATTTTAAGGTTAGAATTATTCACCCTAGAATGTTTAGGGTCATAATTATCAATTGATGCAAAACTTAGGGTCAAAAGTGACCCTTTTATCTTTATTGTAGAAATTATGATTTATTATCATAGCCACAGCTCACAATAGAAGGATAGAGTAGCTAGTACTTCTATAGGAGCCAGAATATGCCTTCGCAAACTATGACATCACTACATGGGAGAGTGAGGTGTTCTCATATGTTTTTATAAGCTAATGATATTCAGATAGTGTAGTAACATTGGTGGGAGTTATCAATACAATCATGAACAATCGAGCATCTACAATTGACCTCAAGGTTCATTATATGAGAATATCTACAATTTAGAGTAGAGCAATTGTTATACTTATAGATAGAATAATTACACTCTTGCTGGACATTAAAGGCACCAAGCACCTCCAGTTAATGAGCCAACTCTGGAAGATAAATTAATGGAATCCCTTGCTAAAATGAAAGATGACTGATGCGTATTTGAGAGGCAAGAAAAGAAAAGGTTAGGAATGGAGGGATATTTCAAAAAGAGCTTCCATAAGAAAAAGAAAGTATTATAGATTAACTAATGGAATGTCTTGCTGAGAGAGTAGCTAGTAAACATGAATTCGATAAGAGACTTCCTTCACTTGCATATGATAAGTATAATTTGAGCTTCCAACCATCTTAGAGTGAAGAAGAGATAACGGTCATTTTCATAAATAAACATATATTTTAAGAAGGAGAGGATGTAACTATTGTTTCAAAAAATATGATGATCGAGTTTATTTAAGATTCAAACATGAGGCATTAGGAAATGGAGGCTTGTATGTAGAACATGGTCAATCAAATCGATTAGCTGGTGGATATATTATCTGACAAGATGCAAGGGAGTTTGTGCAGTTCTACTGAAACTGATATTATCGAAGGAGAGGCAATCCCTTAGTAATGAAGAAAAGCCACCTGAAGAAGAGGCCAAAGAAGCCTCCCTCTAAATAGAGAAAATAGAGGATTAGAAGAAGATAATTAAAGAAGATGAGTCGGAAGCCTATGTCCAAGAAGAAGAAGAAGACTAGAGGATAGAGGAGGTTGACAAAGAGATGGCAGAGGAACTAAGTAAGGAAACTACTAATGAGGTGCTGGTAGTGACCTTAAGTACAGAGAGTTCCCACTTCCTCAAAGATAAATTATTCGACCCAATCAACGATTTAAGGAGTTTTGTTAATCCCTCTTTCATTAATAGTTTGTCATTAAAAAGGGCATTATTGCTTGAAATTAAGTTTATTAATTTGATAAATTAGGTCTTTGATATTATCTTACAATACGTGGTTTGTTTACAAGCTATGAAATTGCTTTATGGAGAAAAAAGTGGAAGCAAGTTGCTGATTATTGATCTAGGATGACATTAAACATACAGGTTACGTCGAGCTATCGACGCTAAAGAAGCGTTGCATAGGAGGCAACCTATTAGTTATTTTTAATTTTATTTTAATTTTAATATTATTTTTTGTTCGTTTTCTCTTAGTATAGGATTTTATTTTTTGTTATGTTATTTCTTTTATTTCCTTTTATCCTTTATATTGTGCAAGGATGTTAGTTTCATATTGGATGGATCAAAATCAAAGAAATTGCCACAATCAGGAAAGTACCGAACAACCTCTCACTTGCATATTTGATTGTATTATGTACATTGAGGACAATCTACAACTTTAAGTTTGGGGATGGGTTGATTGAATTTTAAACTGATTTCTTCAAGTTTATTGTAATCCTGATCATAAATTTCATTAATCGATATCTTGAATTGGTTGAAGTATGTCCATAAATACTATATTGTTGTTGAATATTGACTTGAATTGGTGTGTAAACGGATGATGGTTAGAATGAAATTAGCTTTCTAAGTCATATTTTTTGTAATCAATGAAATTTTCAAGTTGAATGGAAGTGCATAGTATTTACAAACATATGCCCATATTTTTTTGTGAGCATTTGAGCCTAAAGAGCAAAATCTCCAAATTTTTAAGCTCTTTTTATTCTTACATGTGTGATATCGTGTATAGTAAGATAATTCTAGAACTTGCTTTTATTATGCATGTTGAGACCATATTTGTTAAATTAGAAACATTGACATGACAAACGCATTTAGATTCACTAACTTTTTTTGAAATATTTCTTTAAAATTACCATACCCTTAAAGTTACCTTTAGGAATAACCTAGTTGAGACTTAGACTTTTTCATTGATTTTACCAATATATTAACCTTATTCATATTTTTCATGAAAGACCAATTTATCATTTTAAACCGTAAAGGTTATTTACTTTATTTATTTATTGAGACTTGAAATTTGTGAAAGGTCTAATATCTGTTGAATTATGGTACTAGATGCTCAAATTGAGTTGTGTGAAAAAAATAGCATAAAAGAAAAGTAGTAAAAGTAAATGGTACTGATAGAGTTGCACCAAAAGGACTTACGTATACTTGTAAACAAGTCTTGAAATATATTGTGTAGTAAATTTCCTTCAATTTAACCCTTTTATTATCCTAATCATACCATACCTAAATCTCGTTTCAACCTTATAAAGAGCTTTTGATTTTTGTTTTTAGTTTGTACATAAGTGGTGGAGATGTGATTTTATTGCAAGCCTATGGTAAGAGTTCTACTATGCGTTGCTTAAGAGCTTTGATGCTTTTCACCATAAACCCTTGTGAGCATTGAGTGAAATCTTGGTGATAGTGTAAAGAGATATGCTTTTGATTTCAATCTGACTGTTGTTGTGATTACTATTAATATTGCTTAGGAAGTTAATTTTAAGACAACTTGACTCTAATTGTATGTTAATTTGATTTAATAGGAAAAGACGATGTATAGTATAAATGAACAGGTTGAGATTGACGTGTAAAATTTATAATTTTGATTATGGTTTTCTTGAGGATAAGAAAAAGCTTAAGTGTGGGGATGTCTGATAGATGGATATTTGACTATATTTTTACACCTATATTAGATTTATTTTGCTTGATATTTTATACTTTTATTGGATATTTGGTACTTAACGTGCTCCAAGTGTGTTTATAAGTGATAATTTCATTTATGGACTCAAAGGAGAAGAATTCAAACAAAAACACAACGTAAAATAAAGAATTAACAAATCTGAAGGAATGTACAGTCATGCATATTGACCGTGCACTTTCATGATACCTAAAAAATTTCAATTATGCATAGTCTGATACACATTCATGCATTAACCAAAAACTTAGAATATCATATAAAAGTAACAATTTAGAGGTAGTTAAAGAGAGGAGATTTTGGGAGGCGATTCCAAACATAGAGTTAGTCTAAAAGGGACGATTTTGGTCCAAAAAAGTGGACAACAAAGAAATCATCGATAGATCCATTGGAATACAACCTCTACATCGAAAGAACATTTGATAGAAGATAATCAGGGAGATTTAGAATTATGAGCTATCATTTTTTATTTGTTTTTCTTTCAATGTATGTTTGATTTCGTTTTCAATTATGTTCAATTAAATGTCTACTTAGTATTTAGGTTAGATGAACCCTATTTTGATACCTTATCATGTTTCGATTTTTCTATTAATGCAATTGATTGATTAATTTTTTGCAATCCTATTACTTGTTTTATTTATATTCTAGTGTTCTAAAGTATTATACCATAATCTGATTTCATACATAGCGATTGAGAAATCCTAGGTTTGAATAGATCCATGGTAATTAGAAAGAGTTAATTGCAATCTTAAAGATAGGATGACATAAATCTTCTAGATTATGATCAAAATTAATAAAGGGATTTATAAAATGGTAACACAATCCTACAAGATTTAACCTAAGTAATTCAATTAGAAACTTTAGAATTAGTTATTAGTAGACTCAAGGTCAGCTATTAGTATATCATAAGAGTCTCCACGGTTCAATAAATCATTAAAACAATTGCATAATAAAAGGTCAATTTATTAAGGCCTTAGGGGGATTCGAAACCTAGATACTAATTACTAGATATCGATAATTTCCTAATGCTTCCTAAATTCTTTGTTCAATTTCGTTACTTATTTCTTTTAATTGCTTAGTTTTAGTTTCTTTTAACTAAAAATCCAAAATCAATCCTTAGGGTAGATAAAAGGGGAACGGTAATTACTAGGGTTCATTGTCTTTTCGGATCGACCCGTTCTTGTCGGTAATAGCTATAGCTACACCGTGCACCTGCAATTATTACAATATTAACTAACTCAAAATAGGTTAATCATTATGCCTATGATCTAACACGGCCAGTACCCCTCTAATGAATTTATCTGTCTCATCATTATAAATTTTAAATGTGAGTTCAAAGTTGAGAAGTTGAAACATTATCCCCAACACAGTGGATTGTTTTAACTTTTTAAAGTACTTTGTGTTACATATTACACACCTTTATAGGGATTGCCTATTTAATAGTTGCTTGTATTTTTTTCATGTACATTTATAGTTAGTCTTTTCTCACTAAGTGACACAAAAAATTTATTTTTTTGATGACAAATTAACACTTCTCCATTTTTAAATACATATACTTTTCTCTCAAATTATCAAGAATATATTGTAAATAAATCAAGTGTTCATTTTCACCCTTATAAATAATGATGTAATCAAGATTCGGCACTATAAAACATCTATAAATTCTTATAAACTAAGTTAAATAAAGAGAATTTCCATACTTATGATAATATTCACAAAGCAAAGAAAGAGATTTCTAACTTTTGAGAGAGGGATTAACAAGAATTACTAGCTTCTTTGGTATCTTTCCTTTTATAAAGAAAGCCTAGGATTTTACTAATTCTAATTAGAATTAACTTATAATTACAAAATTAGAATGTAATCTTAAAAATTTTAAATATCTCAATTTCTATCTCTAAAGTTTTTGAAGTTTATAATTAAGACCAATTTAATTTACATTAATTATCTCTTTTTAATTGCTTTATATATGTAACTTATTATGTTTCTAGTACGTTAACTATGAAAATAAATTATACTTATAATTAATAATTATAATTAAATAATTTTTAATTCTTCAATTAAATAATTTACAATTATAGATGAATGTCTAACAACATATCACAAGCACCTAAATATTTTGAATATCAAAGTGGTTTGATTTAACTTATTTACTTATAGTTATAACATATAATTTAATCTTTCATCATATTATGATCTAAATAGATAGATGGTATGGAATTAGTGTCTAGTTTATTGAAATTCAACCTTGTTTGTTTTTATAAATTAATAATTGATTTATATTAATGTTCAATAATATTTTTTTCAAATTTCAATTCATTCTGGTCAAAAAAAATTTACAATAAATAATTTTAAAACATTCTTCCTAATCATTTTAGAGTAACAAATCTTTCATTTACTTATTCAACTATCTCCACGTAATTCATACTATATAAAAGTACTACTAATTGAGTTAGCCTTAATAAAACAAGTCATAATTAGTATTAAAACATAATAATCCTACATGAAATACTTTGATAATCTTAAGTTTATGGATCAATTATATAACCACAATATTGAGAACATATAAACTAATAAGTAAATTTCAATTTGAGATCCTTATTATTGGGCCAATTCAGTAAACTTATTTTCTAATAAACACTCACACGTCTATTTACGTATTTTAATATTTTAATTTATAAGAACAATTACTTTCCCTATAAAAAATATAATATGCGCTAGTTTTACCATACCATCAATATCTTCTCGTAACAGGATTATAACTCAAAATAATTTAGGAATAATACATGTCGTCAATATTTTTTGGATGCGTTAAATAGAGATAGGACTGAATATCAAAACAAATTATTCAATGGAATTGTCACCCTACCTTATTAAGAGAAGATAAAGAAAAACTTAAAGGAACAAAAAAGGTTATAAGAAAATGAGTTTGGGGTCCAATTGAAAAATATGAATGGTGTTAAGCATATTATTGACTATCTAACACTATAAGAAAAATGTCGTTTAGCGACGGACATTATCGATGGAAAACTTAAACATTCCGTCAGTAAGCCAAGTTAGCGACGAAATTTACCAATAGACAAAGGTGTCGTAGAAACGGCCATAGGTAACAATTTTTGACGAATGACAGAATGTCCGTAGGTAAATTTACCGACGAGAAATTTATTTAACCGTTGGTGAATATACCGACAGTTGTTTGTGCAGTCGACTGCCAGTAAATTTTTTACGGTCAATATTTTTCCATCGGCAAATTTACAGACGGTATTGTTTATTCCATCGGTAAGTTTATGGCAATATTATCGACGGTTATGTTTGTTCCATCGGTGAGTACACCAACGGTTATTCTGCGGCAAATCTTGTCGGTAAATTTGGCAACAAAATTGGTTATTCAGTTTGTTATTTAATGTCAATATTACTAACGGTTTGTTATTTTTTGTTGGTAAATATAATTAATTTTACCGATGCACTTTTGTTGTTCTGTCGGTAAATTAACTAAAAAATATTTTTAAAAATATCTCGTCATCTTATGGTTGATGTATAATTTAAACAATTATGAATTATCTGTGCATAATAATTTGATTTGTTTATATATTTAATTTTTTAAAACAAAAAATTGAATGATGATATAAATTTAAAATTATCTTAATTGATAATAAAAACATTAAATTGTACATAATAAGTATTTGTAATTCAAATAAAATGACTATAAGTACACTATTGATTTGGTAACTGCGGATGCTCTGATTGCTGTGATGAGATGCTACCCCTCCCCTTCAACTCATACATCTCATTAAGAGCTGAGCTATGTATTCTATCGACTGTTACAACTGAGTTGCCAATGTCTGCAATATGCTCCGAAGCTCTTAGATCATTGGTTGTGGACCACCTACTAGATGTTGTTGTACTAGACGTGGAGGATAACATGTATTTGCAAATTAACCTAAGCTGAATATCCTTCCACGACGGTCCCTACCACCCACTACATGAAGATAGGTTTGAGTCTCATTAACATCTTTAGATGGCTGAGACTGTCGTTGAATTCTTTCTTGTATTTGGTCTTATTAGAAGGCAATGTTTATATTAGTAATTGATAATTATTAAGCATTAATATTAAACCATAAATTTCATATACATCAGGTGTTGACGAATGTCACAACGTCATGCTTCTTAGTGTGAGTGTAAGAAAAGAGCTGACGGGGTGTAGGCCTCATAACCATAGACTTTTCATGCATAAGAATAAAATGTTATAAGTAAACTACAATAAAAATTTCGGCAGAATTTCCTCTATTTTTCTAATCTTTACTCCTTATTGAACAAAGAAAATAACTCAACAACACAATCATATATGGCACCAGACTTTTATAACATTATCATTCTCCATAATACACATTTTCATTCCAAAATTCACACATCAAATTAAATTGAAATATAGCAAAGTAAAAAAATCATAATATAAATGTAAACTGTAGATACTTACAAGTCACTTTGCATGCTCATGGTGGGTAATAGATCCTCTTGTATGTACGGGAAGACTCTCTCCCCTCGGTCCTCCACATCTGTTAATAGAATACGCTCTAACATGGACATTGCCTCAAGTGATTTCCAATACTGCTGCCAACGACTCCATATTTGTTCATAACTATAAGCGGTCATACACCAGCCCTTGTATATCACACCAACAAAGTCCCGATAACGTATACGTGCTCGTCTCTCCCATACTTTATAAATGACAGCGTCAAATTCAGAATCCTAAAAAAATTCTTTCTGAAGAGAAAAGGAAAAACATTCAATAAATACTTATAATGTAATAATATTTATCTAATTAATGTATAAAATTAATTAAAAAAGAAAATAATTTTTTTTTGTACCTCAAACTCCTGATAGTAAAATTGCTTTACAGCTTGAGAGATATTCTTCCACACATAACCCTCAAGATCAATCTTCTCCTTGAATTTGGATGTCGTGTTTCTTAAGCACAGTCCAAACAGAATCAACCTAATATAAAAATAATAATTTTATCCCATTTTTAAAATTTAAACCTATAAATTAATTATAAACATATAGTGTTTCATGTATTTTCATTTACAGATTATTGACAATTATGATGTAAATTCTTCCATTAGGTCCATCAGCTCTAAGGGGTGGCCATCTCCGTCATCTGCATTGTTTAGCCTTGATATCTTTGTCGGTGTAGGGGTAGTGGATGATATAGGGTTGGTGGATGGTGTAGCCTCATCTATAAGTGTAGTAGGTGGAGGGGCAAGAGGTGTTTTAGTTCCAGTGACAGAATATGATGCTTCACCTGGATAGTAAGTAGCTTCGAATCGTTGTCTGAACCTTGGTCGCATTATATCTTGTTTTCTCTTTGATGGCATATTTCAACCTAAAATTAATATCTGATTGAATTTTCTAAAAATATAACAATTTGAATTCAATATTTTGTACAATATATTAAAAAGAAAATAATTTATTTGTTGAATATAATATTCAATTACAAACACAAATTAATCGTTATCATCACTTAATTATAAATCAAAATCATTTTTTTTAAGAATTAGAATCAAACTCAAGCTCCTTTTTAGATCTTTGGCCCTCCTCATTCTCTCCAGATAAAATTTCAACATATTCATTAGATGGATCGTTCAAAGGTTCATTATCCTCATATATGACAAATGCATTTATTTCATAAACATCTTCCTGAAACGCTTCAATTTCAATTCTCCATTCTCCTTTTCCATGTGATTCAAAAATACCTCTAGGTTTAACTTTACAAACGGCCAACCAATCTGACTTATCTCCTCATAAACTAGGAAAAGGGACATAATACACCTGGATCACTTGCATTGCCAACATGACAGGTCTAAATTTTCTAAATCTTCTTCGCTTGTTGATTTCAACTAGATTGTATTAGCTATGCACTTTTGTATCAACATTTGTACTTGGATCAAACCAGTCACACTTAAATATCACACTTCACTTTATTGGCAATGCAAGGCACACAATTTTAAGTATCTCAATAATCTAAAAACATTATTATGTATTTCACATATGAATAACACTAAATTTCAAAACCCAATTAATCAATTTCAACTTACTGTATGAAAGGTTGAACCTCTTAACAGTTTAATAAAATGAAACCATGGACAGCCTCAATTTCTTCCTCTGTTAACATTCTTCTTGTTGAATGTCTATATGTTTGTACAGGATATGTGAAAATGGATAAGTTACTACATCATCACTCATTCCTCCCCCATCATCATTACGAGGAATTTTTCTTTCTCTTATGTGAACATGCGGCCCAAAATAATGTAAACAAAATGTACTAGCTTCCTCCACTAAATAGGCATTACATATCGAACCTTCAACTTTAGCCTTTTTTTTATATTTTTCTTCAAGTGATGCAAATACCTATATTAGCGAATAGGGTTACACCAATTTAGTTATTAAAACATGTTGTTACTTCAATTACAATCATTTTTGTTGAATTACCTCTCAAATGGATACATTAATTGATATTAAACTAGACTGGTTAGTTTAACCTCGTATGCTAAATGCACAAATGGATGCTCCATACAGTCAAAGAAGTTTGGAGAAAAAATGCCTTCTAACTTGCACAAAATTACTGGAATTTTTGTTTCTAGTTTTTCCATTTCAGCCAACTTAATTTCAGATGATGTTAAGATTTTAAAAAACAAACTTAATTCTGTTATTACTTCCCAAAACTTATTCAGTAGCAACTCCCGAAATGTAATTGAAATTAGCCTTTGCATAATTACATGACAACCATCAGTTTTTATCCCAAATAATTTGTACTTCCTCATATCCACAAACCTTGCCAAGTTTGAAACATAGCCGTCGGGAAAGTTTAGACTTTTCAACCATTCACACAATATTTCCTTTTGTTTTTTGTCCAAAGTATAACATACTTTTGGATATTTACCAGTATGAAGATCTTTTTGTAACTCATTGCTTCTACAAAAAAATTTCAAACCAGCTCGTGATTTTGCATTGTCTTTTATCCTCCCTTTAATGTTCATTATGGTATTGAAAAAATTGTCAAAAATATTTTTCAATATGCATCACATCTAGATTATGACGTATCAAATTTGTTTTCCAATATGGCAAATCTCAAAAGATGCTTCGTTTTCTCCAACCAAAGTTTTTACTAATGCTTGTATTAACTTCATCGGCTTCAAATTCTATAACTTTCAGCAAGCCTAATTCCTCAATCTCCTGCAATATCTCTTCACTAGCTTTGTGAGGGGAAAAAGGTATTTTTACCATCCTATTGTTAATAAAGTTTTGTTTATTACGTCTAAATGGATGATCTAGAGGAAGAAATTTTCTGTGGTTATCAAAACAACATATTTTGCCCCCATTTGGAAGATAAAACGCATCAAAATCATTGCCACAGTAAGGACAAGCTAATTTCCCTGCTGTGCTCCATCGAAACAACATAGCATATGCTGGAAAATCACTAATGGTCTAAAACAAAGCTACTCTCAACACAAAATTTTTTTTTAGAGACACATCCTATGTCTCAACACCATATTCCTAAAGATGATGCAATTTAGATATCAATGGTTGTAAGAATATATCAATTTTATGCTTTGGATTTTTAGGCCCTGCCATAATCACTGTCAAGAACATTTATGGCTCTTTCATACACATCCATGGAGGACAATTATAAGGAGTAATTATGATTGGCCATGATGAATATTGTTGGTCAGATTGACTAAAAGATTGGAATCCATCCGTTGACAATCCCAACCTAACATTTCGACTTTCAGCTGCAAACTCATAATGGGTGTCATTGAAATGTTTCCATGCTAGTGCATTTGATGGATGACTCATTATTCCATCTTCCTGTTGGTGTTCATTATGCCATCTCATGTGAGATGCAGTAACAT
>JANIIA010499189.1:0-14606 GCA_027478495.1 Erythroxylum alaternifolium | reverse complement strand
ACACGAAAAGTAATCACGAAAGCAGTAAAAATAAAAGACTAAAAACAATGGGATAAAAGCCTAGTCAAGATACATTTTAGTTTAATCTCGCAATTCGATCACAGACACTAAAGATGTTCTTCGTTCATTCGAATAGAAGAGTTATAACTAAAGTAGTCTTAATGTTCATCAGATGGACATTAAGATCACTTTCCTAAATGGTGAACTTTAGAAGAGGTCTATATAGAGCAACCTAAAGGATTCCAGGATCAAGCTGCAATTAACAAGGTTTGTAAGTTGAATAAATCAATATATAGTTTGAAGCAAGCTTCCAGATAGTAGTACCAAAAGTTTGATGAGGTTTTGACCTCATTCGGCTTTGTGGAAAACTAAGTCAAAAGATGCTTATATTATAAAGTTAAGGGGAGCAAAATTATCTTCATACTACTGTATGTCGATGATATCTTGCTCGCATCAAATGATTTGAACATATTGCATGAGGTAAAGTAACTTTTGGCCAAACATTTTGACATTAAGGATTTGGGTGAAGCATCTTTTGTCCTCAATATATAGATTCACAGGGACAAATCTCAACACTCATTGAGCCTCTCGTAAAGCACATACATTGAGCGAGTGCTACAAAGGTTTAATATGGCTGAATGTAAAATTTTTATAGCACCTATCTCTCATGGAGAGAGATTACCTTTGGGACAATGTCCAAAGAATGAGGTTGAAAGAGAGGCCATAAGGAATGTCTCGTATTCTAGTACTATTGGTAGCCTGATGTATGCCCAAGTGTGCACTAGACTAGACATTGCATTTACTATTGGACTGTTAGGTCGATATCTAGCTAACCCAGGTATGGACTATTGAAATATAGTCAAACGAGTGTTGAGATATTTAAAGGGTACCAAGGATTATACGTTGACATACAAAAAGTTCAATGATTTGAACCTCACAGGGTATACAGACTCCGATTTTTCTATGTGTCTGGATGATCGCAAATTCACTTCAGGATATATTTTCATTTTGGCAGATGGTGGAGTATCGTGGAAGAGTGTCAAGCAGATACTGATGACTTTCTCAATCATGTATGCAGAGTTTGTTGCATGTTATGGAGATGCTACACAGGTGATTTGGCTCAGAAACTTAATTTTTGATTTGTCCGTGGTGGATTCGATTGCTAGACCTATACGGTTATACTGTGATAATCTTGCTGCAATGTTGTTTAGTAACAACAACAAGAGCATAACAAGGTCTAAGCATTTGGAGGTCAAGTATTTGACCATAAAAGAGTTGGTTCAGAAAAGTGGCGTTGAAATGGAGCACAATAGGACTGACGAGATGTTAGTTGATCCGCTGACTAAAGGACTTTGCCCACTAATGTTTGTTAAATATGTATCCGGTAGGGGCGTGTTAAAGTCCTTAGGCAGTAGTAGTTAGGGATCATTGTATTTGCTCCTTAAATGATTGTACATTTTGATTTATTATGACATTATGGTTATTTATTATTAAAGATGATCATATTCTTTTATCCTTAGTAATAATTGTTCTTGTATATAGTCATAATACATATGAAAACCTTAAGATTTGTGTTGATCTTAAGCATTTTAAAGGTCATTGGGTATTTATAAAGATTAATCTCGAGCCTACGTCGTTAAACATATACAGTTTATATGGATATCCTTAAAGTTTCATATTACATGGGGGAATATAAGTTTTTAATCCCATAAAAGTTCTCTAATGCAGTTTAGTATTCGGTTAGAGAACATAAAAGTTTTCTCTAATCCTGTCTAGCATTCGGTAAGAGAAAACATGATTTCGCTATTGCAGTTTAGCACATGTAGTATAAGATAAAGTTGGAGAAATTAAAACCTAGAGACGAAGATGATACATATTAGATCATACAGGTATCATCCTAGTTTGTCACACTTCATTTTCCTATTCATGTTAGTAAGGTATTAGATATTTGTAATTGTATTGGACCTGTATCACACATGACACATATGTTTGATATTTCCAGTATCGAAAGCCTTGCGAGGCAGAATGTTGGACTTTTATTACCTTTGGATCATTTTTTTTAATTTGGTACCAATTTAGTGGCATGACTTGACCGAGTTTTGAACTTGAGTAAAACCGCAATTAGTAATTGTCCAAAGGGAAGAATGTAGGATATTTTTGTCCTTTTTCTATAAAATGGACAGCTATTAATTGTAATTTTGGCTTTTCAATAAATTAACGGTTAAGTTATATAATTTGATCTAGGCAAGAGTAATAAAGTGGCCAAATAAATAGTCTAACTCAATGGGTCAAAGTCTGGGTAGAAATGGATCCCTTTTAGTGTGAACTTGGTCCATATCAGACTTGTGATCGAGAAGCCCGACATGGTAGCTATATATATAGGTTAGCGTTTCCTATAGTTGCTCGTATCAATCTTGAGCATACGGATCCTCTGACCTTTTAAGAGAGCTTATGTATTGAGAAAATTGTAAACAGGCCTAAACCACATATCGGGAAGCATAATTCGTAAAGGTCCAGGGAGATTGGAGATAGTTTCGAGCTCAGAAACTACTTCGGAATTAGAGATGGAACCGAAATTAAGTATTCTGTATTTTTTTCATTTTTAAATCTTTCATGTACGATCTGGGATACGTAATAAAGGTTTATGCTACTATTACATCCTTTCCATTAGGTCTAGTTTGGCTGAAACCTTTGACAATTCGAGCCGTGTACAGACGAAAATAATCTCAGGAAAGATGCTGGAAGTTTTCTACTCAGTGCGCCTCACTTTCTTCGCATAATTTAACATAAAAGTTCATATCAAAATAAATTAAGCACCGCTCACATAAAGTTGTATAAATCCATTTTTCCTATTGGTCAGTCCGTTGGTTATTATCTTCATTTATAGCACAAAGTAATTACATGTTATGTCGCATGTGCCTCTTGCTTTAGAAAAGCAAAGAAGAAGCATTTATAGCTGATAGTTTTGTTAGGAAGGAAATGTGAACGCGACATCTGCGAAAGATAGGGAACTGATTTTGCTCCGCAAAAAGCCATATCTCATCAAATCTCTGTTTGCCCGAAGTACCTGAGTTCTCTAATTAGTTAGAATATGGTTTATTATGTCCATTAGGAATCAAGGGAAATCTTTGTTCTCCATCTTATTTTAGTTACAGAGAAACAAAAAATTTAACATAAGATAACACGGTATTATACACTCTGTAAAGTTAGACAAGAATTGACAGGTAACTAAGGTTTTTATTTCTTCTTGAAACTGCTACTCCACTCTGAACTTGCAAAACTCAATATTAGTTGCAACCTGTCTTATATAAACTAATCTGAACGACTCTGATACTTAATATTTAACATCGATATTTGTACAGGTACTATCTGTCTTTGTTATTTTTACCTTCTTTGCTTGTACCAGAAAAGGAGGTTTTTCTTTTATTAGAAATGGTGTGGCAACCCTTTGTCGGCTGCTTTTGTTACGACATAGTTCCTTTACTTTTTCTTGACTTTGGACCATTTGAACACACGGTAATACGCTTTTTTTTTTTTTTATCTGTCATCAAAAGGTTTCATCAAATATATGACATGCGATAAGAAATCAAAAGGTTCCATCAAATTGTTAAGGGCTATGATTACATTCGTGTATTTGATCTTTTTGATTTGTACTTTTATTTTTCCTATTTTCATAATTTATAAGTTTTCGTTTTTATTTTTATTTTGTTTTCTTATCATAGCTTAATTTTGTTAAAAATTAACTATAAGATTAAAATGAAATAATTATATTATAATAGTCATGATTTTTATTACTAATTAATATTAATCATGACTAATATAATATAATTATTTCATTTTAATCTTATAGTTAATTTTTAACAAAAATACAATATTTTTAAAATTTTAAAAATAATTATTTATGAACTAATCTTATAAATGTCAAATATCCAATTCTAGATAATAACATTAGTTTTAATAATTAAAATAAAATTTTCAATTTTATTCTTAATCATTTATTTTAATAAATATAATGAAATTTTAATAATTATTAATAAATATTTTATAAGATATTAAAATAAAAATTCATTCATTCATAAAATTATAATCAATATTTAAATTTTATTTAATATTAATTATAATCAATAATAAAATTGTAACTGTATTAATATTAACAACCAACTTAACATAATTTTATTTTATTTGAAAAATAAAGACAAAAAACTAAAAATTGATATCAATAAAATAAAAATGGAATCAAACCTCTTCTAAAATATTAAATTAACATATTGATCACAAATAAATTAGTACGGAATATTATGTTTAAATTCAATGGAGCATCTAAATTCTATATTTCATAACATAAGGATGAGGAGTTATAACTTTCTTTTTAATTTTCAATTTAATACTTAACTATTATAATTTTAAGAGTGTTTTTACTGTGGTAATGAAGGATTCTTAATGACATACTGAGTGACGTAAGACTTGACAATATAATTCAACATCTTTGAAGAAAAAAGATGATCGTGACAGCACACATCTTAATTATTTATTTTGTATTCAACATCTTTGAAGAAAAAAGATGATCGTGACAGCACACATCTTAATTATTATGTAAATTCGAATTTTAACAGTAAGTTCAAAAACTAATATGTTTTTTATCCCATTAGGATATGCATACAACTCACCAGTAGTCGCTCCCTTGAGTTCCTTACGTTTTTTTTTCCCCCCTCGTAAGGAACTCGCACTAGACGCTATCTGAAGAGTCCTTTTGTATGAATTCGACCACTCCCAAACATTGATTATCATACAACAACAGATACGAAGGTACTTGACTGCCCAATGTGAATTGCTGAAAATTTGACTGATTACCATTTCAATTTTCAACACTTACCCATTCTTAACTCTATCCGCTGGATAAATCTCCAATTGTAAGTTGTAACCTTTGAAGTGAAAAGATTTGTTTGCAATAGGTCCACTTTGAGTCCAAAATTTTGACAATAACCAGTCTGGTGGGACCAACAACCCTAAAGTCAGTTCGTGTGTTTTAGATTGACGGACTTGAAACAAGTATAGTAGCAACCCGAATATGCTCCTTTGATACTCGGATTTAATAATTCTTTGTTGCTGACGCCATAAATAAGCAATAGAACCAAGATTTTAAATTATAAATTATGAGTTATATTACAGGGTTATGGACATATTCAATAATTATAAAACTTACATATATAAATGTGATAAATTATAGTAACTATAGTTTAGGATTGTACTTTAAAAGACAAACTTTTTCTTAAAAACTCTATTGTTATTCGTTATACATATATAGTTCATAAAGTGTGATTGCGATAAAATCGTACTTAATTTTAATTTATTCAGATTTTAACTTGAATTTTATCCAAATTTCTTCAAGATCTGAATTGTCGAATTTCTTCTTTGTTTCTAAATTATGTACCAAACTGATTTCCGAGAGTCATTAAGGAAATCATTCAATCATTCATTCCTTTTATTTTTCCACTTCATTTCAAGCTATGCTCGGCTTTCTCCACCAAATTCTAAAGGTAATGCATATTTGCTATAGAAAAACGGTCATTTAACCTCTTGACACATAAATTGGTTCAGCGAAAAGTGAATCATTCTATGGAAAAAGTGTACACTATATAGTAGAATTGTAACAATTTTCCATCCTGTGATACTCAAAAGCAAGTTTTTTCTCCGCGCCTCTGTTTCACAACCCAAAAAATCAACATCGTGATCTAATTAGGTACAATGTATCTGGAAAAATTATATATCCAAGGCTCTCACCATCTACTAGTCTACGTACTAGGAGTTAAGCAAAATACTTTTCAAGGCGTGATTTAGGGGATTAAATTTTTTGTATTATATACTATTAAATCTCATCCATACATTTAAATATGATTAATATAAATATATGGATGAGATTTAATAAAATAAGATTGAACAGAATAAATGTAACAAAGGATTTGATAGGATGATTTAGCAGTGATATATTGAGATAAAAGAGTGTCAATTTGTATTACCGTAATTAAACAAAGGAGGCTTGCAATGCTAAGCTGTTACCATAATTGTAATCACTATGATATGTCACCGCAACTCATTTTACAACTTTAAGTTTATATATAACTAAGGCTTATTATCATTTTTTCCACAATACAAATTCTGAAATGAAATGGCTATTTTTCATTTTATTCTTCAAACTTGTTTGGTGTGAACCTATGCAGTTTAGTATGATTTTCCAATTTATAGGAGTACCACTTAAAATCTCAAATTTTTTCCTGTTTCTTGATTTATTTTGAAAATGCTTATGCCCTTTGGGTAACACTCACGGGTCTCTACTTCAAAGCTCTTCGGGTAACGAAAATGAAAATTATTTTTCACTCAAAATGCCATACAAATAATGTTAAGTCTGTCTACATGACATGTGGACGATATTGACTTGAACTTCTGGATCACACTGTAAGTTTGGACAAATTTCTTATTCATCTTTTAAGTAAGGGAGGAAGAGCCTCTCTTTCAGTTTTCATCTATATTAGTATTACCACAATGTCACAAATATTTTTTTTATATGTTGTCCCAATGTATGGGTCTTCTTAGCGAGGCCGTTCTTAACATTTTATTAAGTTTTGGGCAAAGTAAAAAAAACGATTTCAATAAATCGACAATATATAATTACAACACAATTAAACTAGAAAAAGAGCAAAAGCACCTAAATAAAATTAGAAGAAGTATGCAGACACAATAAAACACCAATAATTTGACAAGATATCACAAGGATATATCAATAATATTATATCTGTGACAGAAGAAAAAATAAAGAGTAAAATTTAACGTCTTATATTAAAAATGAAAAAACGAAGAACAAATTTTAATTATAGAGAAACACTAATTTCTAAAAATACAAGAAATTAACATATTTAGGAACGACCTTTCCTAAATCACGATCTTCAAAATATTAAATACATGTTCAATACTTTTATTATTTTCTATTTTATCTTTGTGTAGTGAACTTTTACATCATTGTTCTAATGACTAAGAATATTTTTTTAATTACTATATTATTAATTATTCATACACTAACTTATCAAATCCTCAATTTGACTCTAGTTATATTATTTCTAAACTTATGTGAATCTCTATAAAAACATAAATCCAACAATTATTACGATACTTGAGACAAAGTATAATGAAAATTATAGTTATAAAAATTAAATTATTTATTAATGTTTAATTATAAGTAGTCTAAATATAGAAACACAAATAAACACAATATTATTTAATATTAATGTTTTGATTTAAAATGCTAATATAGCGTCTACATGAATGACAAATTACAAATTAATTATATTATATTCAAACATTTAGTAAGATAAAAATGCATTTAAAAAATTTAGAAACTTTACTTTTAAATTATCTTTCAAAACTCAGAAGTCAGGATATGAAAATCCTTTGTTTCAAATTTTGAGTTGGAGTATTTTAGATTCATATATTGATGGTCACAAACAAAAATAGTGTAAGAAACTTCAAATGAATTTATAAGTATAAGAAGCTAAAAATTAATGTTAGTCTTTGAAAGGTGAAAGGATTATGTAGTAATATGGGAATTATATCAACCTGAAATTGTTTCTTTCCCTCCTCTACAATTATTAAATGGCATTTAATAGCCTCCAACTATTAAAAGAATGAACGATGCTAAAATGTAAATGAAAGTAGCCCCCTAACGAGTGTGTGTTTTGATATACGACTCTGGCTTTAGGAAATCGTTGAAAGACAATGAAAAAAGCTTGTAAGAGAATGATCGTGATAGTGAGAATGGGCCATTAATAGGGTGGAGCCTAGGTAGGAGTCCAAATCCTCTGTTCAATTTAACTTATCTTCTTTTGTCTAAGATAAAAACGTCATCATTATTCGTAAAATTTTAAAGAAGATGTTACTCTTCTGTCTAACTCGAACTCTTCTGTCTGATTAGACAAGCCGTGAACCAGTTGATGTCTCTTCTTCGTGTAACTTCAGAAATCCCACTCCTACTCTCTTCTCTTCGCCTCCAACCGATGTATCTTCTTCTTCGTATGACGTCGCTAAATTTATCCGAGAAAGATGAAACAGCATTTGTTGTGATTTTGTAAGTTAGAGCTCTAGAGCATGCACGGGCATGCGTTAGACGCACCACCCGTGCAACTGTTGCACAACCGTGCGGTATAACTCACGGTCGTGCAGCATAACGCACGATCGTGCGGTGTCGTGAGTTAACAACCATAATTTTGAATTAATTAATAAAAATGTTAACAAAAAATGTAATAACTAATGTAAAAATGTGTAAAAAGAGTTGATATTATAGTTAAAAATTTTTATATTTATTTATTCATTAAGAAATTAAAATGAAAATTAACCTATTACAAAAAAATATATTCGTTACAAATAAAATTAGGATAATGATGATGATTGTAATGTTTTTCATTTCCAAAGCAATGTTTAAGTTAAATTTCCCGCCATTTAACTTATTGTTTATGTGCCTAATCCGATTTTCAGAAACTTTATTTTTCTTCATGCAAATTAACTTTGTTGGTAAAGATAACAACATTTGAAGAACGGTCATGCTAATATTTTGACAAATCACAGTAGAAAAAGAAAGGTAATATTTTGACAATTTTAAGTATCTTCTCAATTAATTTTGTTTGCTCTTTTTGTTAGTTGTTTTTATTATCATTCCCTGTATCTCTGTGTTTAACCAAGAGCTTACTTAATTTTTTTACCATTCTGTTAAGTTGAGAATTTGTGCTTATTTCCATTTAATTTGAGGAAATTATTGTCCAAAATTAATGGAATTGTCTGTTAATTGTTCTCAAGTGATTTTCAACACTTTAGAGATGAAGTCGAATAAAAAAGATGAAAAAGAAACAAAGAAAATTCGAAAATTCCAGATAGTTCCGAAGAAAATTGGAGTGACTGTGATTAAAAATAGCAAGGGTGAGTTAATACCAACTCATGTTCAAAATGGTTGGAGGGTATGCATAGATTATAAGAAGCTTAATTCAGTTACTAGGAAAGATCATTTTTCCTTCCATTTATTGATCAAATGCTTGAAAGACTTGCAGGTAAATCACACTATTGTAGATGGCTATTCAGGATACCACCAGATTTTGGTAGCACCCAAGGATCAAGAGAAGACAACCTTTACATGTCCATTTGGCACCTTTGCTTACTGAAAAATTTCATTTGGATTGTGTAACGTACCTGCGACATTTCAAAGGTGTATGGTAAGTATTTTCTCCAATCTTATGAAAAATTGCATGGAAACTTTTATGGATGATTTCACAGTTTATGGAGAGGATTTTGAAACATGCATTGTCAATCTTGAAAAAGTGCTTAAATGTTGCATTGAAACTAATTTGGTTTTAAATTATGAAAATGTCATTTCATGGTTAACCATGGCATAATTTTGGGTCATCCTGTTTCTTTGAAATTGAAGTCAATAGGGCTAAGATAGATGTTATTCGATTTTTATCTTACCCCACGACTGTGTCAGAAATTCGTTCTTTCTTGGCCACAGAGGATTCTATCGGCAATTTATCAAGGACTTCTCCAAAATTGCGCAATCCATGTGCAGATTGCTCCAAAAAGACGTGAAGTTTGATTTCGACAAGCCATGCAAAAGTGCGTTTGATGAACTTAAGGAGTGACTGACTACAGCATCGATTATTCAGCCACCGAAATGGGATATGCCCTTCGAGCTGATGTGCGATGCTTCGGATTATGCAATTGGCATCGTGCTGGGCCAAAAAGTGGATAAGGTATGTCATGTTATTTACTATGCATACATGACACTTAATGATGCCTAGAAAAATTATTCTACGACCGAGAAGGAGTTTTTAGCAGTCGTCTTTGGATTGGAGAAGTTTCGATCATACCTATTAGGGACAAAGGCGATCATCTATTCATATCATACAGCTCTAAAGTATTTAGTGAACAAGAAAGAAGCCAAGCCGAGATTGATTCGATGGATTTTACTACTTTAAGATTTTGATATGGAAATCTGCAATAAGAAAAGAGCTGAAAATTTGGTGGCCGATTATCGAAGTAGGATCACTCCGAGTACTGCATTTGATGTGCTTCAAGACAAATTTCCGGATGAAAGCCTCTTCGCAATTCAATAGGTAATTCCGTGGTACGCAGACATAGTAAACTATTTAGTGACTAAGTCTTTACCTAGTGACTTATCTAGAGTTGAAAGAGATAGAATTAGGTGAGAGGCTAAATATTACATTTGGGATGAACCTCATTTATGGAAATTTTGTTCTGATCAGATTGTTAGGAGATGTGTCACAGACGATGAAATTCCTTCTACTTTACATTTTGTCATTCATCTGTGTGTGGGGGACATTTTGGTCCCAAAAGGATTGCTCAAAAAATTCTTAAGTGTAGACTGTTTTGGCCTAAGTTGTTTTATGACTCTTACATGTTTTGTAAGTCTTGCGATCGTTGTCAAAGAACAGGTAACTTGGGACCGAGGAATCAAATGCCACTTACGAACATCCTGGTATGTGAGATTTTTTATGTTTGGGGAATAGACTTTAAAACTACATTTTGCTAGCTGTGGATTATGTTTCGAAATAGGTAGAAGCTAAGGCTACTTTATCTGACAATGCTAAAACTATTATAGATTTTGTTAAATCTAACATTTTGTTAGGTTTGGAATGCCTCGCACTATCATTAGCGATCGAGGAACCCATTTCTGCAACAATATTTTTTAGGCTTTAATGAAGAGATGTGGTATCACACACCGAGTGTCTATAGCATATCATCTGCAAACAAGTGGACAAGCCAGGGAGATCAAATCCATATTGAAAAAAGTGTTGATTCCAAACCGAAAGGATTGGAGTTTACGATTGGCCGACACTTTATAGGCGTACCGGACTGCGTACAAAACTCCAATAGGCATGTTGCCTTACAGGTTAGTTTTCGATAAGTCTTGTCATTTACCTGTGGAAATAGAGCATAGAGCATAGAGCTTATTGGGCTGTGAAACAGCTGAACATGGATCAGATGGAAGTTGGTAACAATAGGAAACTGCAACTATAAGAGTTAGAGGAGATTCTTAATGAAGCGTATGAAAATGCAAAAATTTATAAGGATAAAACTAAAGCTTTTCATGATAAAATGATTTCTAGGAAACAATTTTCAATAGGACAAAAAGTTCTTTATCTTTCAAAGCTTAAGTTATTTCTTGGAAAATTGCGATCTCGTTGGATTGGATTGTTTATTGATATTAACGTTTTTTCTCATGGTGTGGTAGAAATTCAAAGTTTAGATACGTATTTAAAGTTAACGGACACTGCCTAAAGCCATATTATGAGAATTTTCCAGTTGAGTGACTGGAAGAAATAGAATTGGTGTCCCCAACATATGTCTAACCAGGTAAATAAAGAAACATATCCAGCTAAAGACTTTAAACAAGCACATTCGGGGAAACCCATAAAATTTTCAAGTTTGTTTATGATTTTTATTTTTCAGCAATTTTTATTTTCATTTTTATCAGGTTTATCTTATTTTAGTTAGATTTTTAATTTTCAGAAATTTATCATTCTCAATTCTACAATTTTAATTCTTTTATCTTAAAAAAACGAAAATTTCATTCTTTCTTGCCACCCCCTCTATCTTTTCGCTCTTCTTCTTTCATTTGGTTTCTCTTACTGCTGTTCTTCACTGCAGATTTCACAAATCACTACCTATATCATACAAACAACAACAACCATTCCACACAACACCCATTTTATTTTAATTTTAATTTGTCATTCACTCAGCCCTAATTATGATTGCCTTCAGAACTTGCACTGGACCGGATTGAATTTGTTTGATTACATAGGTTATGGAAATGATTAAGGCCTTCTTTTTTTTCACACCCTTTAGCTTAAAAATGACCCACCTAGTTATTTTCCCTTTGCAAACCATTTTGAGCTTTTAACCTTATTGTTTGTCATTTAATCACCTTACATTGAAACCCAAAAACCCCTTTAGCCTTACCCTGTCACAAGTTGAATGGAGTATTGAGTAAGCATTTGATTTTGTGACTTTTATTCTGTATTGTATTCTGAGATATTTTTATAGGTACTTCTACTCGTGTGTTTATTAAATTATGCTGCTAGTAATTTCTCTTGTTTTAATTGCTCTCCCTTGTTCTTAGCCAAGTTAAAAAAAAGAAAAAAGAAAAGGGAAAAAGAAAAAAAGAAAGAAGAAAAAAAGAAGGAAAAAGAAGAGAAGAAAAAGAAAAAGAATAAGCATAGTAGCATTAGTTAGTAATGAGTAGTTGTATTCCTTTGTATTCATGTGTTTGTCTCAGAATTTGAATGTGAGTGTCCCTTTTACTTGGTACTTTGTGAATGCTTGTGATTACCTGTTGCCATTTTTTTTACCTTACTTTTGAACCAAGCCCCATTACAACCCATAATAAAGTCCTTATGATCTATGAACTCATATAATTCGAATGAATGATAACTGGTAAATTTGCAAGCCTATGGTAGTGCAATCTATTAGAGAGAGATTTGAGAGAAACATTTTAACCTCAAACACTTATGTGAGAAGAATTTGCTTTAGTTTCATAATTGCCTTTTGAACAAAGATGTCTTATTTTGACTTTGTTTATTTATATCAGTGAAAAGTGATTATAATGTATGTTGCAACCTAAGTCTTACTGGCCTAAGTTAACGGATTGTGCGCACTTAATTTTATGAAGGATGAATTGATAGAGTGTAGTGGTTTGGCATGTTTACTCGAGGGCGAGCAAAGATTTGGTGTGGGGGAATTTGTTAAGTTGTCATTTTGCATTCATTTGGTATATAAATCCCTCTCATATGTTGAAATTATTATTCAAAATTGATGGATTTGTCCCTTAATTATTCTCAGATGATTTTTAACACTGAAGAAATGAGATTGACCTGAAAAGATGCAAAGGAAACAAAGATAATTCGAAATTCCAGATTGGCAGCAAATTCAATGACTAAACGTGAGCACGTGTAAGGATGGAAATAATCTGTAGATCCTGTTTTCAAATTCAAATATGATTCATTTGAGATTTTCATAATCTTTAAGATCATATTGCTATCTTATCAGTGGATGAGGATTTACAACCTGAAGATGTGGGAGATAGATTTGCGAAAGATACTATAGGATGGAGGAGAGAGAAATTCGAGAAAAGGGGCGGAAAAACATGTGTTGTTCACGTCAGTCTTAGTTTTAGTTTTCTGGTTTTTACGTTTTCTCTTCTACAGAGAGTTTATGTCAGGTTTTTCTTGTTCTAGACTAGAATTTTCGTATTTTTTCATAAAGGACTAGGAATGGAGACTTTATGTTTTACTATTTCTTCATTTTTCACTTTCATTATGAATAGCTAAATTTCTTTTCTTGGTTGAGGGAAACCATGTTATCCTCTATTATGTATGAGATGTTTCAATAAAGTTTGGTTGTTGATAAATATTGAGTGCCTTCCGAATTTCTTTATACAATTGAATTGATTTATTTCTATGTGCGCAATTAGGAATTGATTTGTTTAATAGCTAGATTAATAAAATATGACGTTCAGTTTTGTTAATCACAAGTAGTAATTAGGATTACCCTGTTTACGTTAGAGTGGGAAATTCTAAGAAGAAACTCATTTTGATTGAATGCATGTCATACATGTGTTATCTTGTTCATTGATTTCTTAGTTCTTAGAGTTATTACTCAATTGAACTTACGATCGTATCTTGGTTATTGAGCGATAAGAATGTTTAGAATACATGTTTCTACTCATTTACATTTAAGAGAAAACATCACCCAATAAATGTTTGTTGATGAACTGAATTTTATATCAAGGATCCATTTTAGTGCGATAACATCGGTGACCTGAAACCAAGGTTTGTCTATTAAATTTTCAGATCCAATTACTTTTATTAATTTTTTATTTTTGTCATCTTTTTCTTAAATTACCGTGAATTAAACCCCCTTTTTCATGACTTGATTTTGGTTTTGAAGTCGTACAATCTTTATCGTAAAAATTTCTCATGGGAACGATACCCACTTTCCACTACTACATTAATTTGTATTGACGAAATTTGTTTTTTTTTAAAATTTGCTTGCAGGAGACAATAGTAGCAGAACTATTAAAAATGTTTTAATAATTTTATCAAACAATTTTTCAGATCTGGACAGTTTTCCAAAAATTGTAAGATCTATTTTGTTCGATGTTTTTGTATGTTTATATTTCAGTTCCAGTACCTTAAAAATATTTTTATATGATAAAATGTGTTAATTTCATGTTTGATGTATGCCTAAATGATTTTTGGTGCCTTATCGGTGTTTCGGTAATCATGATAATATTTGGGTGATTCCTAAATTATTTTGATCATCATGAAATGACCTAGAGATGATTAGAACAATGATTTGATGTTCTGGAAATTTGGGAAATTATAGAAATGAATTTTGAATTAATTTTAGTAGAGCAATAGATTTTCTAGTAAGACTAGAAAAATTGGCATGTATGACAAAATTGAAGTTGTTTAGTTTTGGACATCAAATAATTATTTTAAGGTAAATTAATTATGAATTAATTTCTGGAATTAGGAATTCATGTTAATTAG
>JANIIA010499113.1:0-14611 GCA_027478495.1 Erythroxylum alaternifolium | reverse complement strand
TCACGTGCATATATGCTAACATTATGCATGAGCAAGAAAATGCATTTCCTTAATATCTCTTTGAGCTCATATGTACTAAAATTTTGTGTCCTAACCCTTAATATAAAAACGGGATATTACATTGTAGCCATCACGAGAGAAGTTATCACCGCGAAGCTTTTGTTCTCTAGCCATTCAGCCTGCTTTAGCCACTGGCGAGACACCAGCTTCTCCAGACGCGTCTTCCATCGCCTGCGGGTAGTCTCACCTGGTCATCGCGTCTGCCCTTTGGTGTTTCCTTGTGCCGCCAACATCTACCGCCAGCGTGAACACAAAGCTCACTGTCCCTTACGTCACAGCTCAATACTGATAGCTAAACTTCTCCAGCCATGAACTGCACTGTAAGCCAAGCATCTTTGATGTAGCTAGCTTGCTTCCATAAACGACAAGTCTATTGCCAGCGTCTCTAGCAAAGGTTGTCGGCTCCATCTCATGGAGTTTTACTTTGCTCGCGATCAAACAACGCAATAACACAACCAAAACTCCAAGCATCGCATAAATCCAGAACCCAATGCATCATTGATGGTCTTTTGTGCATCGAGGGTTCTAAAACCCTTCTCTATATTTTCGAAGGATTTGGGTTCTAAACCCAGTGTTTACAAGTTTCTAGTATGTTGTTCAACTCTTTAAACAATTGTTGTTCTTCATTTAAACAAATCTAATTTGTCTAAAGAATTAAAGTGGAAGATACAATCTGCACAATTCAGATTTACGTAATGTTTCATTATATCCAAATATGATTACAAGATTAGGGTTTTAATTTTAATTCCAAAATTTCAGATCAATAGCAATCAAATGGTTTAATCAAATTGTAAAATTAAATTTAACTCTGATGCCAATATTGAGAATTCGGGCAAGAATTCGATCCCGAACATAATAGAATAATTATATAACTTTTTCATTTGATTTCTCGAAAGTCAAGATTATTAAAATTCTATAAGACGATTTAACACATAAATTATAATAAAGTTAGAATCATACGTCGTACCTTATTCTAAAGCTTGATTCTTTTCTTGTCATGTTTCTGCACATATTATGTCTTTCCTTATGAAGGAAGTAGTCAATCTTATAGATTAAAGTATAGAGATACATAAACAAAAATGTGGGTGTTTGTTAGAGAATAATTTAACTGAACTGATCCCATATGAAAAATCTATTTAATTAGAATATGACTTATATGTCAATGAAAATTCTTATTATAATAATTGCATATGTAATTTTTTGACTTAGAGATTTTCAAAATTATCTTGTATAGAGATTGTTATGTTTTAATACTACTTATAAAATGTTATAATAAAAAATATCTCAGCCGGTAACCATTAATTGTTGCACAAATCAATGTTACGAATACCGTACTAGACTTGGTACCGGATTAAGTTCTGGTATGGTACTGTACCGGTACCGGTCAATACTGGATACTGTTTCGGGTAATTTTTTAAATTTATAAAATAGTTCCTGAATTTTTTTAAAAATTGCAAAATAGCCCATTGTCATATTGTACAGTTGTACTGTATATTTTTAACCCTGTTTCTAAATATCAAAATAATAAATAATAATTAAAATTAATATGAAATAACAATAATTTTCAGATATTTCACATATAAACAATAACCAGAATTTATATGAAAAAAGACAATCATTATCATATAAAAATAAAATTAAGAACAAATGAACAATATAAAGTATTCAAAATATTAAATATTAAATTTTCAATATATAATAAATAATAATTACATCAAAACATTCAAAAGAATAATAAATACCCTTAACTCTCAAATTATTATAATTTATAACAAGAGTTCGTGATAAGAATACAACAAAGTAGAATTAAAACATGAAACAAAAAATATATTATTTAATTTATTATCAATTAAATATATTATAGATTTGATTAATTAAAATTAATAATTACTAAAATTATAAATATCTTAATTTAATTTATAAATTAATTTAATAATTATTAATAAATATAATTAAATTTAAAATATTTTAAATATATATTATATATATTTCAAATAAAATTAGATTTAATAATTAAAAATATATAAAATAAATATTAGTTTATAAATAATAATTTTTAAATTATTTATTTTCAAAAATTAAATATTTTTATTAATACTTTATTAATAAATATGATATGATATAAAATATTTAAATAAATTTTAATAAAAATTTATTTTTATTTTTATTTAATGTATAATTTTTATTAGTAATAAACTATTTATTTTATTTTAAAAATAAAACTTACAATAAAAGTTTAACTAACAAATTAAAAAATATTTGAAAAAAGAAAATGGGGGTGGAGTGAGAGGCTGGAGATGGGGAGTGGGAAAAAATTTAAAATTTTTTTTATTTTTTATAAATTTTTAAATTAAAATTTGAAAAATTTACAATATAGTCCCTATATTTTTCAAAATTTTCGATACTGATTGATATTTGACCAGTATTTATAATAAGGGCCGGTACCGACCTGTATTAACCGGTACTGCCCGGTCAGTTGGTACAGGCCGGTACCGAAATTAATATTCCGGTACCGTTTTTCAACTAGTACGGTACCGGCCGGTACGGTACGGTATTTAAACCAATGAATAGAAATATAGACTTTAATTTATCATTGTACATCATATTTAATATAGTACATTATATAAATTTTTTTAAAATTTTACTTAAATTTATAATATTACTTAAATTTCAATTCATTTCAAAAATAGCATGTCATTAACTCTATGGTGGCTCTTTGGTTTCATTTATATTTTTTGTTATAATTTTTAGTTTTTAGTTTTTAGTTTTTGTTTTCTAATTTTAATTTTTGTTTTTCTTTTGGATAGAAACAAAATTTGTTTAATTGTTAATATCAATATAATTATATTTTTATCATTACTAATAATTACATATTAGATAAAATTTAAAAATACATTATTTAATTTAATTAATTTTTAATCTCTTATATAATATTTATTAATAAGATTATTTTATTTTATTAAAATGAATAATTTAAAATTAAATTTCTATTTATAAAGTAATATTTATTTTAAATATATTTTAATTACTAATCAAAATTTATTTGAAACTTATATATTTTGAAAATATTTTAAATTTAATTATATTCATTAATATTAGTTAAATTAAATTTATTTAATTTAATTAAAAAAATTAAATGAAATTAAAATTATTTATAATTAAATGTATAATATTAAATTAAAATTTGCATAGTTCTTATCAATAATTAATATATTAAATAATTAAATAATATATATTGAGTTGATGGTAAATTAGATTATGGGAAAAAATAGAAAAAGAAAACAAAATTCACTTTTTATAGTTTTCATAATTTTAAAAAACTTAAAGAAACCAAAACTGAAAATTTCAAATAAGTTATTTTTTTTACTAAATCTGAAAACAAAAATGAAAAATGAAAAATGAAAAATAAAAATAAATAGGCCTAATTACGTGTTGATATGGCAAGTAATATTAACAAACTCAATTAACATATGATTGAAACATGTCCTTTTATTATAACATCATATTAAAAATTAAAAAAATCAAACTCTAAAATCCTTTTTTGTGTTGCCTTCTTTTATCTCTAAAATAAGCCCTACTGCTTTATGTTTATTTCCTTGTCAGTAATTGCCTTGTTATTTAAAGAATGGTCACATTATTCTTAAAATTGAAAAACTTTTATAATCTGGCCCATAATTTTTGTCAGAGATTAACAATGACAGACATAACGCGGATCATTGCGCGGATAAATTGTTTGCGGTCCGACCTTCTATACCATCTCTGTTCCTTAGCTTTCAAATAGAAAGTAACGCAAATACAAACTTGTTAGTGTGGAGCACAACACTTTATAGAGTTGTAGTAAGTTTTATTTGGTTGTCGATTCATGTAAGTATATTGGCCAATGTATAACCTTTACTTGGTTTTCTTCGGTTTTTCTTATTTCAACAACTTGATCACGGACCTTTCAACATAATACCCTTTCCAATATTAGTGCCAATGTTAAATTAACATTTACGAATTTTAGAATACTCTAGCAAGTCTTGCAAAGAAATCTTGAGATACACATTGAGAATACATAGTTTATTACACCAAATCAAGAACTATAACTAAAGAAAAAAGTGAATGGCATTATTTTCTAGCTTGTGATTAAACAAGCTTTATTCAACAAAATCAAGGAAAAAACAAGAAATTAAAATGAAAATGGATGGTTGATATAAAAGAGACAAGTCCAAGAAACAACATTCTACTACACACCCAAGCATGCCAATAAACCATGATTGTTAATAAAGTTACCCAACAGTGTTCCTCATATGGTGAAAACTATCACATCCTTCGAAAAACTAACTTAACCTCCACAATTCCTTATCGTCTACATCATCAATGAAAAGTTTTACTGGAATCACATTCTCTATAAAAAAGATAACAGTGCAGGTTGTCGTCTTAAGTTCCTCTCAAGATCAAATCACTTGTTTTTATTATTTTGTTGCAATTCTGTTCTATAAAAATTTGTTCATTTAATAAATCAAATTCACAAAAATTAGAAGACCAAAATTTTACCAAAAAAGATGCACACCAAAACTTGGTACAAAGGATCTCGTCGTCCCTCCCCATCTCAGATAAGGCCTTTACAAACCTTCCACTAACTTCTATACACGATTCTGTATAAAGCTTATGCGATATTAGCCCCTTCATGCCAAGCCTCGTACTACTGACGAGGAGAGAGCAACACATTGTAGGAGTGGCATAAAGTATATTTTAGGGTTTGATTTTTCAAAATTTTAATATTTAATGTGATGCGACAATAAAAGCAGTTGCGGCAACCACTTGTCAAATAAGTTACTAACGCAGTTTGTTGCGTCAGCACAATTGATTGAGGAGATAATGTTGGTTTATTTATGAAACAAATTAAAAATTAAAATATTTTATGTTCATTTTTTAAAATTATGATTAATATTATAAAATTAAGTAAAGTTTAAATTTTTTTAGTAATTTATCTTATTTAATAAGGTAACTACATTTTGATATTCCCACTTCTCTTGGATGATTTGTGCAATGAATAAACATGAGTTTGGACTCAACCATGCTTTTAGAATTTATTAAAATTGAAAAGTAAATATTGATAAAGAGAGGAAATATTACGTAAATCTTATTCAATGCCTTAGAAAACATAAAACATCAAGTATTTATGGGATAATGATAACCAACGCTACAAATCTCAACTAATAATTGAAAGTATAAAAATATCATTAAATAAAACAAAAAATATGAAAAGTATAAATAATAAATGTAAATAGAGGATGTTGACTTGAAAATCCAGTGAAATATTCGAACATCTTTGAATGTAAAAAGAATTAACATATAATAAAGCCTATACTCCACTTAAGCGAAAAAAAAAGTTATTGAAAGTTGATATGCTTATTTAGGGCATAAAAGCCTTTCAATTTCACTACTGCTGCTCAACACAATCCAAATTTGTTCCCTACCTTAGGAGAAAAACTTGACCTTGAGTTATTTTAGATATCCACATAGAAAGGATTCTCCAATAAATGAAATAGGTAAATATCTACCATATTAAATGTCTTTGATATTCCTATATCATATGGTAAATCTTCAACATAAGTACTGTATTGTGTGTTTGAATCAAAATAATACTAAAGATCAACTAGATAAATGCATTTATTATTCTTATAGTATAATTTAGTGAATACGAGAGTTGATTCAACGAGGACTATAAATTATAGTACTAATTGTCTTTTTATTATCTAATCTAACAAAATAAATAATTGATGTAAAAGAATGATTAATGAAAATAAACTTACTAATCTAAGATAATCAACCAAAATGATAGACAAAAATGAACTCCTAGATCAACAATCAAGATTCAGATAAAGAATCTCCCTATAACCTTTTTATCCTTGAATTTATCTTGATTAATTGATTAACTTTATTTTTCGGATCTATAGAAATTTTAAAGTTATACCCATATTATTTCTCTAGCAATACAACCCCTATTCTTAAGTTGATTAATTGAATTTTACCCTAGTCAAATCTAAGGATGCATTAACTTGTTATGGGAATTCCATTAATAGAATTGATTCTAACCTAGAAGATTTATGATTTCATAGCTTTGGGATTCAATTTAACTATTAATATTTAGGCCATAATATATTCACACATATGATTTCTGAATCCTTATATATGAAATCTAAAATTGAATCAAAATGCTAATATATTTCAATTCAATATAAGATATATTCACATGAAAAATTCATATTTTCATTAAATTAAATAATTAATCCAAACATATAGTTCTAGGGTTCAACCTTTCTAGATGTATCCAATTTAGTTGACATTAAGAATAAGAAACCTATCAATAATCAAGAAAGAAAACAAGATAGAATAAGTGATTCTTATGGATTATTGAAATCTTAAGGTTTTTTGGTTGAATCTGGATGGAATCCCCTTATTTATCTTCCAAGTTGCTCTTTTTTTTGTCCTAACAAACTCTAACTCAGTTCCTTCTATCTAATTTCTGATTCCACATCCCGCTTTACATTTTTATTATATAAAACCCTAGAATTTTTAGAAAAATTATAGTTAACATGGGACCAATATAAGTTCGTGTTGCACTTATATTGGCTTGGTAAAATTCATATATCTGAGGATTTATCTTAAAAAAATACAATTATAGAAGTATGAGCATAGGTTTATGTTTGTTCATATGGCAAATTCTTGAAGAAACAAAATGAGCCAGTAGCCTACATAGGTATAATACAGGTCTAAATTTGACCTGTATTTGTCCAAAATGATACCAATAATTTTTCAACTTGGTTCTTAATTGCTCAAATTTGCTCCTTAATTGTTAGGGAGCTAAAAAGGGCTTATAAATAAACATAGGCCACATTGAATATGAAATGAACTAAAACTCTTCTAAACAAAAGAAAATTGCTCTCAAAATTGTGTTCAAAATGTAATCTAATTAGCCATTATTCATAAGAATTATCACTATTTTTCTTCAAGACTTAATATGGTCCTTGTTTTTTAAGTTGCAACTTGTAGGTCTCCACTAGAAACCTATCTTATTAAAGTAACACCATCACTTGATCTTTAACTTCAGAAACCTACTTCCTTCGATATTGGTTTATTGTGTCTAATTTCTACTTCATCACATCTTGAACATTCTTGTCATTAATGAGTCATATTGCTAATATACTGATTCTAAAACCTTTAAATAGGCAAATCAAATCAAGGGCATAATTTGGTGATGCTCTAAAATGGAAATTTTTTTATAACCCTGGGAGTAACAGTTCTATAAGCAAATTCAACATACTCTAATACAACATCTCATTGCTTCGATCTTTCTCCATCAACACTTCTAATCATATTGTCAATTGTTATATTCATTACTTCGTTTTGATCATCAGTTTATAGATGAGATGTGCTATAATATTTTAGGGTCAAATCGAATATCTTTCACAACATCCTCTGAAAATGACCAAAAAACTTATTGTCTTGATTTGATATAATAGTTTTATCCATGCAAATGAATGACTACCTTGGATAAAAATTTGATAATCTTATTTGCATTTGAAGTCTTTTAACAAGTAACAAAGTATGTTATCTTTGAAAACCTATTGACAATAACAAAAACATAATCTATGGCTATGCCTCTTTATGTTTGGTGTAGTTCAAGTACAAACTCCATAGATAAATCATCCTAAATATTTGATGGGGCAAATAAAGGCTTATATAACCTATATTTTGGGATTGCCCCTTTATAGTTTGGCATATGCAAAATTTTTATATAAATCTCCTATATGGCTAATAATATCTCTAACTAGCAACAAAAAATGTCCTATCACTCCCTAAATGACCAGCTAAACCTCTTTATGAAAATATCTATTCTTCTCTCTCAAAAAGGATTTTGGAATAAAAAGTTTGTTGCCTTATATGAGAAAATCCTTATGAATGTAAAAATCTTCATAGGTTGGTTGAAGAGACACTTCTCCTATACATTATACAAATTCTCATATATCTCATACTATTTCCTTAGGAAGTGAAACCCCAAAACCTCTTATATCATGGTCACCTATAAATTAACCCATATTCTCTATGCAACTATCACCTTATTTTAAAGCCTAGACTTACGCCTCAGCTTAAAAGGAAACTTTGTAGAAACCTAGACCATCTATAATGTATGTCTTTTCTAATATGCTTATAACCATTCAATTACTTTAAAGCCTTATAATTTGGAAATGAAAAAACATCTTAATAAATAATGATTCCAATTATTTAAGGCACAAATAATAAAATAGAATTTTTATCATACATAGTCCACTTTAGCCTAACAACTCTTATCACTATCAAAAGCTACTGGTCTCTTCTTTTGAGATGGAATAAATTTTCCCACACAACAACAAAATCATATTCAACCTTTAATAATTCACCAAAATTCAACAATGCTAACATATTGGAGTATAAAATCTCTCATTTAATAGGAAAAACAACATTAAGCTTCCCTTTGTTGAAACTTCCCTTCTTGATACACTTTATAATAGACATTGAAATGCTATAGAAATTAATGATAAAATGCATATAGAACATTTTCAACTCTTGAAAATCTTTAATTTAGATACTATTTTTGGGTACAGTACTTCTTAATCATTTAAACCTTCTTTTCATCCATATAAATGCCATGTATTTAAACATATAGCCTAAGAATAATATCTTATTAGTTATAAAACTGTTTTTCTTTAAATTCACATGTAGCTTGTTTTCCTGTAGGACTATTAGTACCTTATATTAAATGATAAATATGCTCATATTTAGTTTGACCATGAATGATGATATCATCAAAGTAAATAAAACCAAACTATAATATCATCAAAGTAAACAAAACCAAACTATCTAATAAGGGCTTTTAATATGTAATTCATAAGTTGCATAAAATTGCTAGGTGCATTAGTTAACGTAGACAACATCATAATCCATTTGTAGAACCTTTCTTTTTATATTAAAATGTGTTTTCCATTTATTTATAGGCTTAATCCGAATAAGGTGGAATCCACTTTAAAGATCAATCTTATAAATTAATTTATCACCATGTAGTCTATCAAACATATCTTCCAGTTTAGAAATTGGAAACTTATAACTAATAATAATCTTTTTAATAACAATACTTCTATACTCATCCTCTAACTTCCATCATTCTTTATAGTTACTAAGTATATAATTGCATATGGAATCATGGTTTTTGGATATACCCTTTATGCAATAGATTATACACCTTCTCTTTATGGATGTCACTTTCTTTAGGAATCATCATATAACGAGGCATATTTGACCAACCAACTCTAAGAATCAAGTTAATATGGTGTTATCTTTCATGGGTGGTAACCTGTCAAGTAATTCTTGTAGTATCAATTTAAAAAATTATGTGGGTGCTCCAGGTGCCTCTTTCCCCTCCTTTATTACTAGAACTTGCATCATATTTGAGTCATGTATGCCAACAAATCTCTTGAACACATCTGTTTTCTCCCACCTTTATAAGAATAAAAACATACATATGTAGTCTACTATTGTTAGAATTTTCTATTGATTCTCTAAAATAAAAAATTCATTTGTTATAGTTTAGTCTTTGATAACTCTACTCAGTAACAAAACTGATTAAAGACATGTCAAACATTGTTGATTAGGTGCATCCTTATCTTATGTCCAAAATGTGTCATTGTAATTAAAGTTTACCCCTCCAATTTAGAAGTTTTAGTTTTAGAACCTCTTTTTAATGGAAATCAAGTAAACTTTATGCAAACTTTCTTCAACTTGTAGGTATTTTCTTATCTATTATACTACATTATAATATCAAATTTCCAATGTATGCTAAATAACATGTGGTAGGCTTACATATCTACAACATCAATGTATATTTCATTCTTATACTTGCCAATATAAAAGGTTATCTTGCACCTTTATGTTAAATTTTCTTTGCTGCTCAATCTAACTAATGGAATAGGGATTATAATCCTTTTTAGTTTTTTTTCACCTAAATGCACAACTTCATTCCTTTTTACTAATTTCCTTATAACTACTAATATTGGTAATCACATCAAGTAATTGATTAATGATAGTACACCTAGTATGAAATAAAAGATGTCTTCAATGTTGTTTCTCTTAATTTAGCGATCACATCATCTGCCTCACCATATAATTTTCTCTATCACCACCATCATTCTCATATTCACTATTATATTATCTTCATCTAGACAGTAATAAATCTCTTTATCATTTTCTTTTTATTATACTACATGGATGACCTTTTTAATTAGGTAATAAATGGATTTATGTTAGTTTAGTCACACTTAAATAGTTCGTTGGGGTCAGTTTGGCATAAGGATTCATCACCTTTGGCCTCTCTTTTATTTATGTTACCATTATTTTCTAGCTTCCTTCTTTCCCTTATATGGATCATTACATACAAGAGTATCTTGATTCTGTTTTCACATAAATATATTTTTCATAGTTTTTATGGTGATACTCATTCCTACTCATCTCTAATAACATTAGTTTGACCTTTAAAGTAATATTTTCTTCCTCAAATAAATTCCTCAATACATGCATCTTTATCTTTTGTTTCATAGTCGATTACAAACCTTATATATATCTAGCAACATATTGCCTTTTAATTTCCATTTAGTCATGCCTTTAACTTTATATATTTTATCGTATATTAGTACACAAATTTCTGATGACACTCTGTTACTATTAAAGAAAAATCTATCTATAACTAAGAGGGAGAAAATCTATTTATAGCAATTGACTCACTTAATACCAGGTCCTAACTATATTGGTTCCCTTATGGTTTGTTTAGGAATGCAATCTTTCCCACTATAAAGAAGTTACACCATTCAATCTACACATAATAATCCTCGCTCTTTTCCTTTTCAAAATCTCCATATATTAGAAAATTTTGTCAACTTTCACAATCTGGTTTTGAAATTCTTCAATATTCAAAATCTCATTAGAGAAAATAATGTCTATCTTTAGTTTGAATTGTCTAATATCTCTATAATAAAATGTATTCCATTGTGTTTAATGTTTCTCACAAGTTCTAAGAAGAACTCATATTCATTGTTTAAATAGTCCATATATAACAATTATCTATGCCCATATGTAGAAATCTAAGACCTATATAATTCTTGAAGATCTTAATGCTTCCTTTTATTTGTACATAATGATGTTTGAAGAATTCCCTAAATAAAAGGATGATTCATGATGGATAAATTTATATTTTATGGAGTTATCACCTTAAATTATTAAGAAAAGAATAGAGACAACCTTAAAGGAAAGGAACTATAAAGTATTAAATTGAGAAATAAAATTTAAAGGTCAATTATAAGATGAGAAAGGTGTTAGGACCCCCTTTATCTGTCTAAACATTTACCTAGGCTTATGATAAATTTTGTAGTTTTCTGAGAAAAACTAAAAATCAAGAGAGATGAAAGTTAATATTAATATGGTGTAAGTATAAGGAAATTTGATTGAACCTTTGATTTTAAGTGAAAAATATAATGTTGACTAAAAAGGACTTTAAAAGTTTGGACTATGGTAATAAAAGAGTATGGTGAAATAAGAAAGATCTAAATAGTCTATTTAAATGAATTTTTAATTTTATGAATTAGGAATGATCAATGAGAAAAAGAAAAGAAAACTATAAAACCCTAAAATAATTGGTGAAATGAGAATTTGAATGGGCTAGAAGAATTTAAAGATTTTAGAATTTTAAAATGGGTTTCATATTGAAATTGAAGTTCTATATAAAAGAAAAAGAAAATTAGGCTAAACATGTCCTGAAGATTCTACTAAGCTTGAAAAAACTAAGGCTAATTTTAAAATAAAGAGGAAAAAACCTAATGGATTTATAGGCCCAAGTAAAAATTGATCAACAAAAGCAAGAACTTTTTTATAGGCCTAAACTAACTTTACTTAATTTTGATTCCTTCTTTCCTAATTGAATTTGAGCATTTAAGGCCTTAATTTATTCCCCTTTTTATCCTTCTTTCCTAGTTGAATTTGAGTAAATAGGGCCTTAAATTATTCCCCTTTCACCCTTTTTTAAAAGAATAATTGTTTTTAGGGCTTTTGTTTTCCATCTCCCTACGTACCTCTTTATTGAGCCATATATTCATATAGATACCCATAGACAAATAATTAAGAGTAAAATATCTTTTAGTTGATTTTAGAGCTTTGGACCAAATATTTGGAGTATTAACACAAAGGGCAAGACTCAAATTATTTTGAAAGCCATCACCTACGTATAAGTTATCTAAATTGAGGTATAAATGAGTTTTTTTTCTTAATTCATGCATTTTATTACAAAAAGTGAAATTTCAATTAAATCAAATAAGGTAATGATATTGTATATGTATATATAAAAAACATTTATAAATACACTAAAATTGGAATTGGAGTTTAAAGATTAACCTTCTTCATAATTAAGTGTTTAATTTATCTATGGATGATAACTAGGCAGAAACTAGAACTAATTCCCAATCCTAATCCAATTGAGATTTTTTTTCATTGAAACAAAATCTCTTTTTGATTTTTCATCTATTATATAATCAGATTTTCGGGGGGGTATGTGTTCATGTTATAACATAATTTTGAGTCAGAAGAGAGATTTTAAGAAATGGTAGAACTATTCACTTTGTCAATAACCGAGCCAAATTTGGAGCATAATAAGGGATTTGCCTTTTTTATTAATTCCTACATATTGGGTCAAAAAAAATTCTTGAATGAGATATTCAATTCCAAGGATGAATCTACTTTTCTGATGGGATGGTTAAGAGATTATCTATGGTTAAACTCTTCACAACTTATTAATGGATATAATCCCTTTGGTATAACTATTTTATTAATTTGGGTATGGATGTTCTTATTTGGACATCTTGTTTGTGCCACAGGATTTATGTTCTTAATTTCCTGAGGTGGATATTGGTAGGAATTGAATGAAACTATGGCAGATCAATATCAAGTTTTTAAAAAAGAAAAAATAGTTGGCAATTATGTATGATTAACGTATGTTTAAAAGAAAATTATGAAAAACTTATTTCTTTATAACTAAATTTTTATTTTAGGAATTACTTGTCCCTTATTTCGAGTCATACTATATATTAGTAAAAAGATAAGTTGAATTTATCCCTTTCTAAAAAAAATCTAACACTTATAAGACATAAAGTACACGAGCTATGAAAACTAATGACTATTAGGCCAATAATAAAAAATTATTAGGCTTGGGTAACTAAATATAAGCTAACTAAATGAATTGGGGATAAATCCATTTAATTTATAAAAAGCAAGAACGAACTTTGGATTCAAGGGCCCAATTACCTTTTTCTATTTCTATAACTAGGTTTCAATCAATATATGGTTTTCTATTTTTTTAAAAAAAGATAAGCAAATTAAAGAATCTAAACAAATAAGAGATAAATAATAGGCTTAGATGAAGTAAACCAAAATGGGCTCTATGTTTTTCATAATTCTTATAATCCTACTTCAAAACTTCATATATGACTAGAAAAATTATAAAAAATAAAACTAACTTGGCTAATGAAATTGGGCCTAATTTCTTAAAAACACAAACCTAAGTCAAAATTCCTAAAAACCTTTATCACTCATCCAACATACTACAAACAAATAAAACAATCTCAAATTTGGAGCATGCTTCTAGAATTATAAACAAACTTCTAGAAACATGAACAATTGCAATAACATGTGTTAATAACCTAAAAAAGGTTTATTATATTACTTGTAAGAGAAAAACAAATGAAGACAATTTTTTTTATAAAAAGAGAAACTATGTAGTGAACAAATGTAATGTCAATTAACAATATCCTTAAAAAGAAACTAACTCACCTAATAAATCTTTACAAAAACTATAAAATGAAGAAAGGAAAACATTGGCTAGTTTGATAAATCACTGATAATAATCTTGAAGGAGCAGCAAAAGAATTAGATAAAAGAGGGATAAAGGAAGCAATAAACAATGTCTACCTTATAGAAATGAACTTTAGATGTTGTTTGAGGACATCATTATTTATATAATGTAACCTAAATCATTTAAAGCACGAAATTCGAGTTTAGAATGAGTAATCGAGTAGAGAGAAGTAGGAGGTTAAAATTTATAGATAATTTTATAGACAAATGATGTCAATCTAATTTTTTTGAAAATAAAAGAGGGCAATTCTTATAAGATAGAATGGATGGTTATGATTAAAAGGGTAAAGAATCTACATCCCATGATTTTTTAGATTTTAAATGATAAACGAAGAAAATGTCACTAAGAGTTAAAATATTATTTTGTGAATCCAAAACATCTAAAATAGCTTCATCTTCCTTTAAAATTTTGTAGCTTACTACTTAAGAATTATAAGACGAGACCACATGAAAAGTCTTAATTAGGTTAATGAGTATAGATGTGGATGGATGAGTATCCATAAATCTTAACCATTTTAAAAAATTATTAATGAATGAAATAGATTCTTAAATGGTCAATTGAGATCAAATATATTAAAAA
>JANIIA010499015.1:0-14618 GCA_027478495.1 Erythroxylum alaternifolium | reverse complement strand
TTTCTATAAAACACAGTTATTCACACTTAAACCGGGATATGTCATGAATGCATGTACAAACATTTACATGTGCAAAACTCATCGTTCACAACTGCATGAGCATGAGATGTGTTTTCCTAATGATCCCACTTGTACCCGTTTCTATAATTCAACCCGTTATACGGAAACGGGATGTTACATGTACTATGTATTCAGCCCACAGGTGTTTCATGATATATGTGATAAGATGCTCCATATATATACTAATTTGTGGCTTTGAGTATTGTTGTATCCTACATTTATGCTAATAATTCACATTATTAATGTTGTAGTCACCTTTTTTGTAAACAATAACATTGTCACCATTGAAACCCTTACTAGTTTTAACCTCAAACAATTAAGGCAAGATGTAGAGTTTGCATTGGAGATGATGGATATCAATATGGTTATGATCAAGGAAAGACCGTCAACACCTACACCCATCAATTTACAGGCTAAGAAAGTAGTATATGTAGCCTAAGAAAGGTCAAATAAGACATAGTAAGAGATTTCCTCAATAATGTCTCGTAGAGTTATAAGGTATCCTTTAATGCTAAAAATAGGTACCTTATTAAAAAAGACTATACTCTATGCAATATAATGGAGTAGGGGAAAAGAGGGAATACATAATTAGGATGGTCCATCTCTAAACCAAGTTGAAGCATTAAAAATTTATATTCCTGATGCTTGTATTATTCACCAGCCTTTAAATACTCTTCCATCAAAGTTTGGTATTCTAGTTACCACATACATTTCTGAGGATGAATTTTGGGATATAAATTAGTTGATTACTTGGTTTATTGTTAAGGGAAAGAATTTGAAGAATATAATTTAAACAACTTTAATAGCAACCAATGGAAAGTCAAAGGTGAGGCCCTAGAAGTTTAAAGGTAAGAAATCTAAACTTCCTCTACATAAAGATATAAGTCATTCCATCACAACTAAGGGTTCAATCAGTATAACTAGGTGATGTTTTTCTATAAAAAAAAGGGAAATAGGAAGTTCAAATGCTAGAAATACAAAACCTAGAAAGAAAGGCATGTATAATCAGGTTGGAAAGAAAGGAATGAATAATCTGGTAACTCCTCTAGCTATATGATACAAGAATCTAATTTTGCTATAGCTACATTAGGTTCTTAGTGGCTAGATAATGAAGATTCTAACAATGTTGCATCCAAAATATAGGGATTCATAATAAAGAGAAAGAAGAATAAAGAAGAGTAAAACTGAAGGTAGGAAAGAATGACAAAATATATGTAGTATTTGTACCAGATATGTGTTTGAACTTAAATATAGGGTCAAACTTATTTTGTATTACGCATCTATATACTTTCATTTAGAAAAAAATTGATCTCTGTATTTTTTTTGGATAAAGAAGGTTATAGATTCGTATTTAGAAATTTGGTTATAAAATTATCTTTCAATATAAAACACTTCTTATATTGTCAAGAAGGTTACTAAAAAAAGGCCCCTAATAGAAGAAAAGTCATAAATATTGTGGCATTAAAGATTAGGCCACATTTCTAGAGACAGGATTGAGAGATTGATAAAGGATAACATTCTCCTAAGTTTAGATTATGACAATATGAAAACATATGTTGACTGTTGTAAGGGTAAATTGATCAAAATAAAGAAAAAGATCAACTCATGCTTTTGGCTTATTAGAACTCATATGTATGGATATATCTGGACCCTATACAGCTACATTAAGTAATTTAAGATATTTTCTGATATTTATTGATGGCTATTCTCATTATAGATATGTGTTCTTATTTATAGAAAAGGCTAAAGTTCTTGATAAATTTAAGATCTTTAAGACTGAAGTTGAGAACCAATTGGGAAAGTCAATTAAGTTTGTCAGGTTTAACTGTAGAGGTGAATATTTTGATTGCATAGGGTTTTAGGATACCAAAAAGGTTTATTTTTCAAATATTTAAAATCATGTGGAATAATGGCTTAGTTTACTATGCTAAGTAGTCTTGAGCAAAATGATGTGAGCAAAAGATGAAATCCCTTTAAATGACATGATGAGGACAATACAAAGTAGGACTAATTTACTTAATTATCTTTAGGGTAAATCCATAAAGACTAACTTATACATACTTAATAGAGTCCTAAGTAAATCAATTTAAAAAATGATTTTTGAAATTTGGAAAGGGTCGGAAGCCTAGCTTCACTCATCTTCATGTATGGGGCTAGCTTGATGAGGTACTTATATATAATGCTTATGAAAATAAGTTGCATTCTTATTCCACTCATTGTTACTTTGTTGGATATCTTAACCACTATGAGGGATATAGATTTTATTGTAGAAATAGAGAATCTAAAGTAGTGGAATCATAAACAATTAAGTTTTTGGAGCATAATGTCTATGATGAGATTAGTCCATCTTATTTTGATAAAGCTGGTTATTCTCACCCTTCAGATGATAGAAGAGTAAGTACCATAGTTATTTCATTTCCATGAATCTATTAGATCTATGTCTTAGTACTGTATCAATATAGGAACATGAACGTATACTTGGACCGATTAAGGTTCCTAAGATACGTATACATATTAAATAAATTCAATTAAGGAGATTCACCAAAGTGAGAACACCTACTATGTTATCTAATTACGTAGTTTATCTGGCTAAAAAAAAGATTATAATATTAGACATAGAGTGAATCCATTTATTTTACAGAAGTTATTACTGGTCCTCTTGCAGATTTATAATGGGATGAAATGAGGGAAGGAATGCCATCTATTATGCATAACAAGGTATGGAAACTTATGAATTACCTCTTATCTATAAATCTGTCAGCTATAGATAGATTTATAAGACTAAAAAGGACTCTCAGGGTAAAGTTGAGCAGTTAAAAGACCGGTTGGTTGCTAGAGTTTCACTTAGAGAGAAGGAGTTGAATTTATGTCACCATTTCTAGTGTATATTCTAAGGATGCATTTAGAGTGACTATGACAATAGTAGTTCATTAGGACATGGAGTTGCATTAAATGAGTGTCAAAAGAGGTCTTTATAGAAAAACCTAAAGGATTTCATAATCAAGGTAAACCTAACATGATCTATAAATTGAGAAAATCCATATATAGCCTGAACTAAGCTTTTTGATAGTGGTATGTAAATTTTAATGTGATTGTTACCTCATTTGGCTTTGTGAAAAATAAAGTTGAAAGATTCTTTTATTATAAGGTAAGGGGAAGTAAGGTTTTTTCTTTACTTTTATATGTGGATGATATCTTGATCATATTAAATGACTTGACCAGGCTACATAAGGTTAAGTAGCTTTTGGCCAAGCATTTTAATATGAAAACCTTGGTGAAGTATCTTTTTTCTTTGGTATTCAAATTCACCGACACAAATCTCAAAACTTATTCTTATAAGGTGCACACAATGAGCAAATACTACAAAGGTTTAATATGATTGATTGTAAACTTGTTGCAACATCTATCTCTCATAGTGGGAGATTAACTTTGGCACGGTGTCTAAAGAATAATACAGAAAGAGAGATTATATTCCTTATTCTAGTGCAGTTGGTAGCCTAATGTATGCCCAAGTATGCACTACATTGGGCATAAAATTCTTTGTTGGATTGCTAGGTAGGTATCTAGCTAAGCTAAGAATAGAGCACTAGAATATAGTAAAATGATTTTTTAGATATCTCAAGGAAATTACGAATTATATATTGATACTCAAGAAAGTAAAAAATCTTAACCTGATTGGTTAAAAGGAATCTATTTTACTATGTGTCCAAATAACAGGAAGTCCAAATCAGCATACATTTTAATGTTAACAAATTATGTTGCTTATAGAAGAATGTAAGTTGACATTAGTAATTACCTCAAATATGTATGCAGAGTTTATAACATGCTATAAGGCTGCTTCACAAGCAGTTTGGCTCAAAAACTTGATTTTTAAGTTTCTGTGGTTGTTTCGAAGCAAGACATATTCAGTTGTACTGCGATAATCTCTCTGCTATTGCTTAGTAACAATAATAAAAATATCATAGGGTCTATGCATTTTGAGGTCAAGTATTTGACTATAAAGGAATTAGTACAGAAAGGTGACATCATAGTGGAGCATATAGAGACTAAGCACATGTTAGCTGATCCATTAACTAAAGGACTGTGCCCAATCAATTTTATGAGGTCTGTGTATAGTATAGGCTTATTAAAGTCCTTAAACACTGTTAGTTAAAGATCATTGTATTTTTCTCCTGTTACCTCTATTTTTTCCTTATGTATTATAACTTACATTATATATATATTGATGATCATCATTTTATACTTAGTCATTAAATTTGTGATACATTGTCATAATATAAGTGAAAGTCTTAAGATTTGTATCGATTCTAAGCATTTAAGGATCATTAAGCAGACATATACAGATTGGCCTTGAACTTATGTCTTTAGGACACATACAAATATATAGATAAATCTATAGATTTGAGAAGACAAAAGGGGATATAAGTGTTTAATCTTACAAAACTTTTTTGTTGGACCTTGTTTCTAGAGCCCAGCTATCTGGAATATCAAAAGACGTGAACGTATTATCCTATAAGGTTATTTCTATGGGATCTCTCTAGCCAAAACCTATTCTAGGAGCAGAATCACTAATTTACTTCTTCTGAACAATTGTAGCTCCATTTCTCTAGTTTATTTTGAAACAATAATCGTCTCATTTGAAGCTCTACCAATCAAGATATGATTAAAATACAGAAGTATGTTTAGTAAAACAATCAATTTATGCTCTTTTAGTCGTTTCCCACTTTCTCTCCTTCAATTGTATAGATTTAATTTACACTTAAGGTTGCACTTAAGGTTTATACCTCAAGAACACTTAATTATTTTAATTTTATCAATCAATCATTCACTAATGTTATTCTAGCATCATAAGATCACATAATATCCAAATTCTCACTTAATATTACTTAATCCATATATTTCATCTCCTTTGAATCACATTAATACTCCTAAAAACACCTTTATTCCATAAATTTCCAGATTTAGTTACATTAATCTCATCAATCCATTCTTAAGCTTTAACTATCAATTAACAAGCTAACATATCATACACTTTATCAACTTATTCAAGCATCAAACTAGTTTTATTTCAAGCTTCATTTAAGCCTAAATACACCATAGGAAAGTACCATAACATTAATTGTTTCAATCATCACTTAAAAGACAATATTTCACTTTTTATGCTAGCCTACAATCATGGTGGACATTCCCACGATTGTGACAAAAGCTTATGCAACATGCCACGAATGTGGGGATAATGCCACAATCATGATAGAACCTAAATAACTAGGCCACCATAAATTTCACCTGCTTAGAAACATCACTAACACTTTAAATTTTCCAAAATTCCTGTTCTTTTATGCAACTTCATTTCATGCTAATCTAACTACCATTTTGGTTATACAAACCTCACAAAAATCAACTCATTTGATTCATTAACCATTACATTAGTTTGATCATACATAAATCCTAGTTCTTCTCATTTCAAGAACATTACACAAACACCTTTCTTAAGCATAAATTTCACCTTCATTATAGCTTAAATCCCAATCTATTTCATCTACATAATAACTTATAAATCACGTTTTTATACACCCAAACACAGAACATATTTATCTATTCATTCATTAAAATTTTTACACTTATCATATTTCATTTTCATGATCATTCCTTGTAGTACCCCACTTCGATCCGACACGTGGCTCTGTTTATAAGATATGATACATAAATAAGGAATTATAAAAAACTCTATCTAATTCTTTAGTCTTAGCTGATCGACCTTTGAGCGCATTTCTTCTATCCAAAACTAGTACTAAGCTTCTTCTAGAATGTCTTAGTAACTATGCCACCTCTTTTAGACTTGAAAGTCAACATTGTAATTTTGGAGAGTTTTGCGAATTTGGTGAGCAAGTCATCATCGATGTGCTCACTTATATCACATAACACAACAATTCACATACAATTCATATAATCACATAATTCATATCACTTCACTAATTATCATATAACATCAAATATCATCTTTGTTCACTTAGTTTACATTTCACATTTAGAACAATTCACCAATTTGTTTCAATTATTTAAAACATACATATCAAATGTATATGCAATGCTCATGAGACTCACTTCTAATTATTACGTTGTTTTGATCGAGTGCCTTTTTCATTGTCCCGTATCCATTGTAGATACCGAGCTCATTAATAAATGTCCAATATCTGTTGGGGATACTGGGCTCATTATACATAGTAAGCCAGAGGCTCTTACCACATTTTGAGCCTTAAGGTCTTTTTCACTAGTGACTTCAGTCACAACTACCTTTATCTTGCCATGCATTTATATAATGAAATGCATTGTATATATTCAATCAATCACTTGTGCTCTATCATTCACATTCACATTCACATTAACATTGACATTGACATTCACATTCACATTCACATTCACATTGATATTGACATTCACATTCACATTTTAATTCGGACCTAAGTCTGGTATTTAACAATAATGTTAAGTACAATTATATTTTTCAAATTCATATACAAAGAGCACTTCCAATGTGATTTTCATGCATCAAATGCCGTGGACAATAAATATCCAGAATTAACACATTCACATCATATAATAATTCAATACAAAAATTTAAACAAATAATTAATCAGTGTGAGATCATCTGGGTTACTCACAGTATGCTCTAGATGTACCTTAATGTTCCAGCAATGTTTGGATGTAATCGCTCTATTTGCTTTTCTAAATCATGTGACACATACATATTTACTTATTACTAATTTGTACAATTACGTTAATACTCAATCATACACATATGTATATGTGTTATGTATAATGCACGCTCAATTTGACTATTCCAGATATATTTCCTTAATCATATGTCTCAATTAATCAAACATTTTCATTTGTATATGTCTAGCTTACTCTTAGTTTTATACCTCAAGTATACTTACTTATTCTAAATTTCTTCAATCAATAATTCATCAAGGTTATTATAACATTTTAGGATGAAATAATATCCATTTTCTCATTCTTCTTTACTTAATACACATCATTCATCTTCTTTAAATTACATTAGCATTCATAAGCTCACTTTCATTCCCATATCATCCCCAATTTTTAAAATTTAAACACTTGATACATAACAATCAATTCTTAAGTTATTTCCTCAATCATCACCGTAAACATATCACTCATTTCATCACTTATTCAAGCATCATTCTAGGTTCAATTCAAGTTTCATTCAAGCCTAAATGCATCATAAGAAAATTCTTAACCATTTATTGTTTCAAACCACACAATAAAGATGCATATTTCACATAAAGACCATTCCCACAGTTGTGGATGCCTTCCTAGGATCGTGGGTTATGAAAATAGAAAGTTTTAGCCCTCTTTAGGCATTCCCACGATCATGGACATATTCCCATGATCTTAGGTTGCTTCCATTTGGAAATTCCAGCCAAGTTCTTCCCATTTTCTGGTTTTTTCAACTCTTTCAAGTAACATTTAACATCACTTATGCTTAGTCTTTATTTCTAACTTAATTCTACATAATTTCCTCTTCATTCTTACCTCCATTTTAACTCAATATCACTCCTAAAAAATTTATAATCTACGGATGATCATAAACACTGAAAATAGGACATTTATAGATATACATTCATCATCAACTTTCTGCACACATTTCACTCCATTATCACCTTCATTTCATTTCCAAACTATCACCCAAATTATTTTCATTTCAAGACACCACATTACTTCTTTTCTTTAACTTTAAACTCATCTCTAAAGCAACCAAAGAGATACACGTTATTATACCAAGAAAATAGATCATAAAAACATCTATTTATCTCTCAAACTTTTCTCATCTTTTTCTACATCATCATAATGATCTTTTTTATCTCAAAATCATCTCTACAACATCTTATGAATCATTAATCGTCATATATATAAAAGCAAGACATTTATATGCTCATTTCTTTACTCACATTACAGCATATGATCAACCTCATTTAACTAATCAATCTATCACTAACCATCATCATACATGTTTCATTTACAAATTATGGAGAACAATATGCTACTTACTTGTTTTAGCTTCAAGATCTTCAAATCACACTTAACCCTCGCTTTCAAGAATCATACGAACATCATCATTCAAAGGTGGAATGGTCAGGTTTTTAGTGACAAATGAAGAAGGAAAAAAAAGGGCGTAGCAAGTGAAAGATGAGAGTAAGAATCAATGTTGATGGAGGTGGGTAAGTGTCGTGATATTTGTGAAGAAGAAATGGAGAAGGTGAAGAAGAGAGTTTAACAAAAAGATGAGAGAAAATAATAAAGTGAAAGACAAGTTAAAGTGAGACAATCTTTCACTTGAGAGAAATATTGTGGGTGAAGACATGGTATGGCAAGTTACACTTGGCACTTGCCACATGTCCACTTCCTATGGATCTTCAGTTGGCCCTCTTTAAAAGTAATTAACTTGTCTCCAATTTCTGATTCAATTGTCACTTTTTTATGACATTTGTCATTAAATCTTAATATCACATATAAATTATTTCTATTATCATTCATCACTTATTTCTACTACCATAAATCAATTATCTTGTCACTTGACATTATTCCTAGTCCAAAAATACTCAAAATTCTAGAAATTTCCTAAATTTTCACCAAATATTTTAAATCAATATTTAAACTCACCATATCAATTTTCAAGACATATTATCTACAATTCACATCACAATCACATTTATAAATCAATTATGCCTCGAAAGTGTCAATTGAGTGTATGAACAATCATTGTAGTACGTGCCAAAGTTAATATTCACATGTGTGTGTATGCTACATTATGCATGAGCATGAAATGTATTTCCTAATTTCTCATAACATCTCTCATGTACAGTATTCTAAGGTTCTAACCCTTAGTATAGGAAAACGGGATGTTACTATTCTCCCCACTTTAAGAAATTTTATCCTCGAAATTCTTACCTGATTTATCGAATAGGTGGAGATATTGTTTCCTCATGTGCTCCTCCATTTCCTATGTAGCTTCTTCGCTCAAGTGAAGCTTCCAAAGGACTTTCACTAATGGAATTACTCGATTTCTTAACTGTCTCATCTAATATCCCACTATCTTACTTGGTACCTTAATATAACTTAAATTACTAGCAACTTCAACTTTATGAGTTGGTAATGCTTGTATTGGATCAGACTGATATCTCCTAAGCATACTCACATAGAACATGTTATGTATTTGAGACATCTCAACTAGTAAGGCTAATTTGTAAGCCAATGGTCTAATCCACTTAATGATCTCATAAAGACTAATATATCTAGGGTTAAGCTTACCCTTTTTATCGAACATCAGCACTCCTCATGAAGACGATATGCTCAGAAACACTCTATCTCCTACTTGATACTCCATATCCCTCCAGTGCTGATCCATATATCTCTTTTGTCTATCTTGAGCTGCTTTAACTCTACTTCGGATTAGTTTTACTTTATCCACAGTATCTTGTTTCAGTTTTGGGCTTTCTACTATTTTCAGACCCTCTTCGTCCTAATATAGAGGTGAATGACATTTTCTGTAATACAACACCTCATACGGTGCCATTCTGATACTACTATGATGGTGATTGTTGTAAGCAAATTCAATCAAGGCTATATACTGATCCCATGCTCCTTGAAATTCCAATAAATATGCTATAAGCATATCTTTAACATTCTTAATTGTCCTTTCACTCTATCTATATGTTTGAGGATGAAATGTAGTACTAAAGTTTAACTTTGTACCTATAGCTGTCTATAAACTCTTCTAGAACCTCGAAGTAAATCTGTGATCCCTGTCTGATACAATGGACCCTAGAACCCCAAGCAACCTCACTATTTCATTGACGTACCTCTTGGCTAACTAGTCTAGTGAGTTATTCTATCTCAATGGTAAGAAATGGGCCGAATTTATCAATCAATCCACCACGACCCATATAGCATCATATTGCCTTAGAGTCTTTGGCAATCCTATAATGAAATGCATCATGATTCGCTCCCATTTTCACTTCAAAATAAGTAACGAATGTAGCTTCCTAATCAGGGCCTGATGTTCAACCTTAATCTGTTGGTAAGTTAAGTACTTAGCAACATATTCCACTACTAGCTTCTTTATCTCTTGCTACTAGAAATGTTATTTCGGTGTGTTATTCATCTTGGTGGTACCAGGATGTATAACATAAGCTGCTACATAAGCTTCCTCTAGAATTTCTTTCCTTAAATTATCAATTTCAGGCACACACAACGTCTGCTTTAACCACAGTGTCTCATCTCTCAAGTCAAACTCAGAATTCATATTCGCTTTCAACTTCTCAATAAGCTTCACCATTTTAGGATCTTTACTTTGAAGTTTTTTGATTCTGTCATGCAACATTGGTCTCAGTCTTAGTGTAACCATCAATGTTTCATTATTCTATAGTTTCAACTCAATATTCAATGCTCTCAATTGAATTAGGCTTAGTAACCTCAATGTCTGAATCTGAGCCACACTGTTATCCAATTTTCTACTCAATGTATCAACTACCACATTAGCTTTTCCTAGATGATACTTAATTATGCAGTCATAATCCTTTAACAATTCATTTCATCTTCTTTGTCTCATATATAACTCATTTTGACTCATCAAATACTTCAAACTCTTATGATCAGTATATATCTGGAATGTCTCTCCATATAGATAGTTCTCCATATCTTTAGAGCAAAAACTACTGCAGTAAGATCTAAATCATGTATTGGATAATTAACCTCGTGAGATCTTAATTGTCTCGATACATATGCCATTACTTTGCCATATTACATCAGTATACATCCCAATACTTGATGTGAAGCATCACTATACACCACATAACTGCCAGATCTAGATGGAATAGTCAATACTAGTGTGGTAGTTAACCGACGCTTTAACTCCTCAAAACTCGTATGACATTCATCATTCCATTTAAAGGGCACATTCTTCATTAGGAGTTTGGTCAAAGGGGATGAAGTTAATGAGAACCCCTCGATAAACCTCTGGTAATACCTAGCTAATCTTAGGAAACTTTAGTTCTCAAACACATTCTTTAGAATTTCCATTTCATTATAGCCTCTATCTTCTTTGGATCCACTTATATGCCTTGTCCAGTTACTATGTGACCCATAAACACTACTTAATCCAACCAAAATTCACACTTACTGAATTTGACATATAGCTGTTTCTCCCTTGTAATCTGTAAAATTACTCTCAAATGCTCAATATGCTCTTCTCTACTCTTTGAATAAACCAAAATGTCATCACTAAACACTATCACAAAATGATCTAGGTAGGGTTGAAAAACCATGTTCATCAAAGTCATAAATGTAGTTGGAGCATTAGTCAGACCAAATGGCATCATTAGAAACTTGTAGTGCCCATATTTGCTCGTAAATGCACTTTTCAGTATATCAACCATGCTATCTTCAACTGATAGTACCCAGATTTCAAGTCTAACTTAGTAAATACTTGAGCTCCCTACAACTAATCAAGCAAATCATCAATTCTAGAAAACGGGTGCTTGTTCTTCACTGTCACCTGATTCAGTTGTCTATAATCGATGCACAGTCTCAGAGTTCCATCTTTCTTCGTCACTGGGTCTGATAAAACCCTTTTCCACCAACTCTTATAACTGAGCCTTCAATTCCTTTAGTTCTAAATGTGTCATTCTATACAGAGGAATAGATTTAGGAGCAGCATCTGGAACTAATTAAATCTTAAACCTATTTGGGGTTAAACTAGATAACTCAGCGGGAAACACATCTATGAATTCCTTAATAACAAGAATAGCCTGCATAGTCTACCCAGTTCGAGTATCCACTACGTGAGCTAGATAAGTCTCACATCCTCCTTGCATCAGTCTTAGTGCACTCATGGATGAGATTAGTCTAAATGACACTACTTGACTAACACCTTGAAATATTGCTGTCAGCTAATTAGGAGATTATAGTATTGCCTCTTTAGTATAACAGTTTATGATAGCTCTATGAGCAGTGAGCCAATTCATGCCTAGAATAATATCTATCTCATTTAACTGTAACACAATCAAATCTGCTTCCAATTTTTCCTGATCAGTTTGAATTATACACCTCTTACAAACTTCTCCTATTATGGTTATACTACCTATCAGTGTACTCACCTCTAATCGATGTTTCAACAATTCTCTATCACAATGCAACCTAGATGCTAGATGCGGTGCGATAAAAGAATGTGTGGATCCTAGGTCTAGCAATGCAAAAGATTTATAAGTAAAAATGTATAACACACCTGCAATAACGCCTGGAGAATTCTTCGCACCTCAGTCCTGACAGTTAGTTCTCCCTGAACTCATTTTGCCTCTATCTCTGCCTCTCTATCCAGATCCACTAGCTCAACTATACTGGACAGTTGTTTCAGTTGCCACTCCTCTTCTCCTTCTAGATTGTGCTCCATAAACTGTAAGACAGTCTTTAATCTGATGATCAAAAGAGTCGCATCGAAGGCAAGCTTTAGAAAATTTCCAGCATTCACTACTGTACTTCTCCCCACAATGTTCACAGTTAGGCAGCTATTGGGACTGCCCAGATACCACACCTTTACCACTACTACACTGTATAAAACCACCTCTCTATCTACAACCCGTTTGTCTCAATCTAAACTATGATCAAAACTATTTATTCCAGAGTTTACCAAACCTCCTGTTAGAATTGACTTAGGATTCAGTAGGTCTTTTCATTCTAGACTCTTGTCTGTATTTTGCCTGACCAACTTTCAGCAACTGCTTAATTCGGATCGAGCCAGCTCGTAGTTATATAAAACTGCCTAAATTAGAAATCGCTAACCTTGTCCAGATTTCCATCTTCAGCCCATTTGTAAACCTCCTACACTTGTCTTCCCTAGTAGGAATCAAGGCAATAGCATACCCCATTAGCTCATTAAACTTTATCTCATATTCAGCTACTACAAGTATCCCTTGCTTCAGATATAAGAACTTTTTCATCATTCTGTCCAAGTAGATCTTGGGCATGTAATTCACCTTGGAGACCTTCAGAAAGTCTTCCCACTTTAAGCTACAAGGCCTGATGGTATTGCTTGGAATAGTTTTCCACCATTGGTATGCTAGACTTTGAAGTAATAAGACTACGTGATTGAACCTCTCATCTGACTCGCAATCTATTTGATTGAAGACTATCTCTGTTCTCTCTAGCCATCCTTCGGCTTCTGTAGGGGTCTGTATTTCTATAGAGGTTCACAATCTATGCTTTCTCAGTTTATCATACCTCCTTTCCCTTCTCTCAGGAATTATTTTAAGCATTCTCTCATGTCGAGGTACAGAGGACTCTCTACTGGCTCCTACTAATTCTAGGTCAGTTGATTGCTGCACTTGATCACCTATAACATGTCTATATACTTATATTTATTCCCTATAGATCCAAACCATGTTCTAATACTAAAAGTTGTAGCACCCTACACCCATTTGACACGTGCCTGTACGTCCTTCTGACATTCGAGCACATGCTCGATAGAAGCAGTGCACTATAGCAATCACATCACTTATCATGGCATCAAAATTCAAAACACAATTACTCAATATCTAAAACTCAATTCCTCATTCATAAAACATCATGTACATTGTAACATTACAACATCATACACATATATATAATACAAAAAACTTATCAGAGTTTAAAGCTCTATTTACAAGATATGTTATGTGAATGAGGAATTATACAAAACTTTATCTAATTCTTCAGTCTCAGCTAACCGACCTTTGAGTCATTTCTTCTATTTAAAAACAGTACTAAGCTTCTTCTAGAATGTTTTAGTAATTAAGTCACCTCTCTCAGACCTGAAAGTCAATGTTGCAATTTTAGTGAGTTTTACGAACTCAGTGAGCAGGGCGCCATCGATGTGCTCACTTATATCACATAACACAATAATTCATATAATCACATAATTCACATCACATCACTAATCACCATATAGCGTCAAATATCATGTTTCTTCACTCAATTCACATTTCACATTTAGAACAGTTCACCAATTTTTTTCAATCATTTAAAACATACATATCAAATGTATATGCAATGCTAATGAGACTCACTTCCAATTATTACGTTGTTGTGACTGAGTGCCTTTTTCACTATCCTAAATCCATTATAGATACCAGGCTCATTAATAACTATCTAGTATTCGTTGATGATATTAGGCTTATTATACATAGTGAGCCAAAGGCTCTTACCACATTATGTGCTTTTTCAGTAGTTACTCAAGTCATGATGGGTGTCAAACCAACAAAAATAATTTCCTTTCTCACAAAATACTATAATTAATATAATATAATGGTGAGCAGGGTCGAACCTCATAGATCAGTGCAGATTTGTTTACTTGTCAGAGACAGGAAAATTAAATAAAGATGATTTGAGATTGATTTAATGAACACGAAAAGTAATCACGAAAGTAGTAAAAATAAAAGACTAAAAACAATGGGATAAAAGCCTAGTCAAGATACATTTCAGTTTAATCTCGCAATTCGATC
>JANIIA010498996.1:0-14619 GCA_027478495.1 Erythroxylum alaternifolium | reverse complement strand
TTACCAATGAGCCAATTGGCTCATTGGTAAGAGGCGTGCACTTAAAGTGCAACAAAACCTTGAGGTCATGGGTTCGAGTCGTGGACTCACTCATGACCAAAGAGGACAATACCTGGTGTGATAGCGGTGGAGGCCGGGCTCCACACCGTAGCGATCCGGCCCAAGTCCGGATGCTACAAAACATGTAATGACTCTTTCTCTTTTGTCCAATTTATTGCTTTCCTTATATTGTGAAAAAACCCCTTTAGTTCATTTCGTCCTCAGAGTGTTTCAGAGCAGATATAACCGCAAGTTAGCGAGGGTCGATCATGTTATGGTAAGATAAAGGTTCATATTAATAGTGTTTGTAAAAGCCTTTTAATCACTTGTACTAGGAATAGCGTTTGGTCTTCTGACATCATTAAATGGCAATCAACTATGTGTACAAGTTACTTATAGGATCTGTAATCTTTAACATTTCTAAATATTACAAGTTACCTGTGGAATATTCTATTATTCCTTCCAAGCAAAAAAAAAATATTGCAAGGTTGTCAATGTAGATTTTATAAAGTTCTGAATATAATCCTGCCCAATAGATCATCAAGTTTTAAGTCATTGATTTTTCAATGTTTGTGTGATCTTTTTGTGCTTGTAGACTGCAACTAAAAGGAGTGGTTGCACAAATGAACCTATAAATCTTACCTACTACAGTCTAGAGGAAGTCATTTCAGAATTAAAAAGCTTGTATTCTATTCTGATAGAATGAATATCAACTTGAGAAGCAAAGCCCAATTCTTTATTGCAGAAGATTATGTAAGGCTCGATTTTTGTTCTTTTTTTTGTAGAAATTAGTGAAAAAGTATAGTAGGGAAAAGATTTTCTTATTATATGCTTATCAATAACCATTAGTGCTCAACATCAATAATTAGCCTTTTTCTTACTTTCTTTGTTTCTATTCATGTCAAAGTTCTGGCTAACAAATTCACTCATATTAAGATTTAGCATACCCATTTAACAAATCTAAAACTTAAAAGGAAGCCCTATAATGATGTTGTAAGTAAGAAGATATTCTCTTCCTCTAGATCATAAACCAAATGTTAGGCCAACCTTGTCAGTTTGAAATGAAAATTCACATTACTATAAAGTCAGTTGCTTTACTTTTTCAAACTTACATGCAGTTTTGAATATTATTCTAAACACAAGTAGTGGGCATCTTATACTAAGTACCAACAATTTTTTTACACCTGATGATTATAGTTTGCTAATTAGTTGGAAAGTGCCATGTTTAGTCTTCGATCCAGGATAAATTTTCCTTGTTCATTTGTTTAATTCAGGTGTTACTCATTTGATCTTACAGGTAGGCTTTCCTTAATTTGATGTCATTATCAGATCCCTTATCCTATCATTAACTAGAAACTAATGATATTTACCTTCTCTAATGTTTAGTTTTTTCTTATCGATGCTTAATTTACATTACTTTAACCTGTCTTATACGTAATATGGTTGGCCCTTTCTAGCATATAGAATTAGTGACAAGTAAAGTTTCATATATACCCTTTAAAGCTAAGAAATGTCAAGTATTTTTTTCCATTAAATTGGGATGTACTTTGAGCCAAGATTTTCAAATGATCATAAACTTTGATATTGTCTTGCTATGCCAAGGCATAACATTATTGAAGATAAATTGATTCTCCAGTAAAGAACATTTGAATATTTTTGGTAGAAATCCCAAACATGATTTTATTTTTAGTTTTTTATTATAAATCTTAACCAAACAGTTTTTTGTTTTCAGTTTTTGTACTAGAAATATCAACCAAACATAATTTTGTTTTTTAATTAAAAAACCAAACATTAAAACTAAAACTAACAACAGAAAAACAAAAGTGGAATAAAACATCCTCTTAATTTTCATCTTTTTTCTTAAAAGCTTCATGCTTTGCTTGTCTTGTTTGATTTAACCGATTCCCTAAAACCTAATTCAAGGTATTATTGAAGGAGTACATTCGAAAACTGACAGGATTCTAAGTGAAAAAGGATATGAGGTTTAAAAAAAAACTAACCAAGCTAGTTTTTTTAAAGTAATAACCAACCACGTTGTTTCTAAAAGAAAGAGAGATTTTATATATGTTTCTTCAAATAAATAACTAGTAAAACATAAAAATAGCTCTTGCTATAGAAAAGCAAGTCAATTGCAATTCTGAGCCACAATATAGTAATGTCAATGTAAGTCCTAAATTTGTTCCTCTGAGTGGTTAGTCAACATCTGGATCTCAAAAAGGATGTTCTCCCATTTATTAAGTCGCCTATTGGTCCTGTTCCTTTCAAAGACTCCATAGCTACTAAAGTAAGATTTTTGGTTAGGAGTCATTGTGCTCTACGAGTAAGATTTTTGGCTAGGAGTCATTGTATTCTGCGAGTCCATTTACTTCTAATCACATACTCAGGTTGATGGGGAAGAACTTAATGATGGTTAATAAAGACAAGGATGCTTCAATGCCTATAGGGCGGGTTGTGATATGTGAGTCTACTTACTTCTAATCACATGCTCAGGTTGACGGGGAAGAACTTAATAGTAGTTAATAAAGACAAGGATGCTTCCAAACCTATAGGGCATGTTGAATCACATATACATGACATTAAGAGATCATTTCAATTTCAAACATTTTCCATAGTTTGTCAAGTCAATATTTTGGATTAAAATCCTTATTCATTTAATCATATAATCTCTCACGGTTCTGTTACTTTCGATCGAGATCCACATATCATGATGGGTTGCATCTGATCTAGTGTTAAGAAGTTTCTATGACTTATGTAAGGGTTATTAAGGATATTTATGAAGGTGTTAAGACTAAAGTAAGGATGACAAGAGGAGATGCTGAGCATTTTTTTATTAATATCGGGCTATATCAAGGATCCTCATTAAGCCCCTTTTTTGTAGTAGTTGTGGATGAGCTTACCAAGAATATCCAAGGGGATGTACTTTGGTGTACGTTGTTTGTTGATAACATTGTTTTAGTGGATGAAACAAAAGAGAGTGTCAATGTTAAGCTAGAATTTTGGAGGGATATGCTAGAATTGAAGGGCTTTAAATTGAGTGGGAATAAGACGAAGTACTTAGAGTGTAATTTTTCGACTATAAGGTTGCATTCGATGTGGAGATAAAGATTGATTTGAAAGTTAAACCACAAAAGATTGTGTTAAGTACATTTGATCCATCAACCAAAGCATTGGTGAGACAGACAAAGACATAGTTCATTATATCAAATCAAGGTGGCTTAAATGGAGGAGTGAATCAAAAGTTTTACGTGACAAGAAGATACTACTCAAGCTAAAAGGTAAATTTTATTGTTTAACAACTAAGTTAGCTATGCTCTATAGGGAAGAATGTTAACTCATCAAACAAGTACATAATCAAAAGTTAATAGTGACGGAGATGTGGATGCTCTACTAGATGTGTAACCTTACAAGAAGACACAAGGTCTGGAATATGGGGGTAAGAGACAAATTGGGGGTGACTAACATTGATAGTAAATTAAGAAAGACAAGACTTAAGTGGTTCAAATATGAGGAGACATCCTGATGCCCCAATAAGATGATGCGAGAAAATTATACTTAGGGACTGTAAAAGAAGAAGAGGAAGACCTAAGAGAAATTAAGGGAGGTAATCAAAGTATGATATAATCCTACTAGTACTTACCAAATACTTCACCCTCAATAAGACATTATGGAAAATTAAGAAACGGGTAAAAGATTTTACACAGAGAGATCATTCGCTTTTCATAGGCCTTTAAAATTTTTCCTTCTATTATTGTGTCTTATATCTAGTCTAAATACTTTTGCCTGTAGTACTTGTTCCTTTAGTCTTTTCTATAATTTATTGTTTTTTTATTTATTTATGTCTTTTTTTGTCTGTTTATTTATTTACTTACTTTTATTTTTATTCTTTACCTTTACTCTTTATTTTATTTTATTTTGAATTTATTTAATTTTAATTTTATTGTTATTTTATGTAGTTATTTGTTTATATTTTTGGCCTTTGTTTTATACAAACAGTTTCAAAAACTTTTTTTTCCTTACGGGTCTATCAGAAATAATCTCTTTACTAGTTAAAGATAAGGTTGCATACTTTTAGATCTCTTGAAACCTCACATTTTAGTAAGATTTCAACTTGAGATGTTGTTATTATTATTATTATTGTGGTTGTTGTTATTCTTGTTAGTGTACATGAGCCGTTTTAATGTTGGATTGTTTAGTAATATCAGAGGTCATTTCGAAGACTGGAGCAATTGTCTACATACATTTTCCAAGGCCCATGTACAAAAAGTGGTTTCATGACACTGAGTTCGTATGTGTAGAAAAAACATCAATTTGATTGCTTGAATCAAAGAATATATACGAAACAGGAAGCTTTTAGGAAAATAGGTGAAAATTAGAAAAAACAAATGCAATCGAGATTAGATGAAATTAGGTTTTAGGGATTTAGGTTGTGTTTGGTTAATAGAGGATCAGCTATTTATTAGCTGGTTGACTTAATTTAGTGGTTTGACCTATATTAAAACGTTTATATTTTGTTTGGTAAGCCAACCCAACCAGCTAAATTTTCAAATGCTATTTACTGCAACATTTGGGGACACTAATTGATTTATGACAAAATTGCCCCCACTTTACTCTCCTCTATGCTCCGAGTCTCAATTCTCATTAGGTTGTGAGGATAATGTTCTGGACAACCCTCTCGAAAGATTTCTCATCTCTATAACTCTCACGTCTCCAGATCGCTAGTCACCGGTGATTGTTTAGCGAAAGAGGAATGGTGAGAGTAGCCCAAAGAGGATCACCAGTCGTCGGTAGTTATCAGATAGGTTCTCTTTCGAAAATAGAAACTATGCTTCTGGTCGTTACTTGAATTCTTGTCAAAGCCATACTCTCTATTCCCTTTATTGTTTTGCATGGTAAGTTCTGTTTTCTTCTATTCAAAGATCTTGGATCGTTCTCCATTTTTTTCTTCTCCCTTTTGTTTCTTTTAATATGAACTGATGCTTTCTGTTTATGCTACATATCTTTGTTCGTTAGTGGATGATTAAACCACACTTTTAACCATCTGACTATTGATGGTTTTTGGGTAGTCTTTTTAGGGAAAGAAAATGGTTTCTTGAACTTTTTGGGTTTTTATTTCTGATTTCGGTTGGTTCTTTATACTAGTTGTCTTTGTTTCTTGTCCCTTTCTTGGGTTGATGTCATGAAATTCTATAAGAGATGGAACTTTTTAGTAGGTGGTGGTCTTGATTTGATCCTTTTCTATTGGGTCAAGAACAAGAAGAAGAAAAAACTTGTTAGTTGGTCGTTCTCTTTCCCACCAAAACCCAAAGAATGTCCATGAAGATTTCAATATCCTTCAAATGTTTTATGAGGCCTAGGATTCTGTTACTTTTTCTGATTCATTGCAAAGCCCAGTGATGAAATAAAAATTGATGTTTTTCTCATTTTTTGTCATTAATGGTTATGGTATCCTTTATGCAGTATGCTCATAGGAAATTTGTCTATCATTGGTGCAATGAAAAAGGAGATACAACTTGTGAGATCTGCCATCAGGTATGAATTCAAGTATCATGATTGTTATATACTAGTCCTGAATGATGCGCTACTTCTGGTTTTTCTGGTAAAGGGCTTTCTATGTACGAATTACGTATCTTAACCTTGAGGCGTTCTCAAAAGATTTTCACTGTGTGGTAAATCGAAACTGAAAAAAAGGTCATTTACTGATATTTCTAACACCTTATTCCATAAAGATATTTACAAGTTGGTATTGGATTATTATAATCACTCATTTATTTACCACAAAAACGGTGCAAGTGATCAATTATATCTATGGGAAAAATGTCTCCACAAATTTCTGATATTCAAAATGCTTAGATATGTAGTTTATAATAAGAAAGAAAAAGTTGGTTACTAGCTTTCTTTCCTATAAATTGAAAAAGCATAGCTATTACCTGCAAGTAGGTACTTTGAGTAAAATGGAAGCTTATGTGGTCTCATTATGGAATAAACGTATCTATAAACTCATTGTTAGTTTGTTTATACTATCTTTCTTCATATGCTTCTTTAAGTTCCTGTTCTTGAGATTTCTGTTTTCCTCATCTATCATTTTTTCATTTATTGGAAGGAAAACCTACGGTCTCTATCTTTTTGTAGTTAATGGCCCTTCTGCTATTGCGGCATGCATTGACAGTTTTAGATGCTGATTCAGATGACCATTTTATTTTGCTGCTACTTCATCATTTGACACATTTTCATATGCTCAATTCAATTGCCTGCAATTTTGATGGGCTTACCAGACCAGAAATCTGATTTGTTTACGGAAGAAGAAGACTAGAGGCATTCCTAGAGTTGGGTCTAGCAACAAGGAGTAGAAGTTAGTTATGAATAAAGTGTGTGGTAGGACGTTTTGTGCTGCAGAGTTGTTATTGCTAACATGACAAAGTTTGTTACAAGTTTGTTACAAAATAGAATATATATAGAGGGAGAGAATGTGGAGAGAGGCATGAAGAATGTTGTATTGAATATGGAGTCAAGAGTAAGGCAGACTCATGATAAATCTGCTGGTGTCATCTGTTACATTTCAATATTAATGCAATCTGTTATTCCTCTTATTGTTTTTGTTGTTTACATTGGTGACTCTCTCGTGGATCATATCATTTGGTATCAAAGCTCACGATTCTCCTGTGAGTATCTATCTTTACAAACATGGAAACTGCACATCCAAAAATACGCATGGAATTGCGAGTGGAACAATTGGAAGATGATGTGAAAGGAATCAGTGCTAATATAATTCTGCTGATTTCCCAACTCCAAGAAACCCAAACCAACATACAACATATCCTTCATAACCAAACAAACCACACACTCCATCCCAGAGAATCAAGCACTACCGGACCACAAATAACTAACATCACCAAAAAAGAACCCAACACCCACAACCAAAACAACAATATTAACTAACTTTATACCCAAACAACTACTCTTACCATAACAGAGAGGGTCTTGGAGAGGGACAAGTACCCTAGGAAGCTTGAGCTTCCAGTCTTCGATGGTAAAGAAGCGGAATCATGGATTTTTCGTGCCAAAAGTTATTTTTCTATCAATCGGTTGTCGGAAGCAGATAAGTTGGAGGTCTTTGGAGTGTGTTTCAAAGGAGAGGCACAATCTTGGTTGCATTTTGAAGAACGTAACAAATCATTCTCCTCTTGGGATGAACTAAAAACCTAAGTGTTGCAGCAATTTGCCAATCTACACAATGGGACATTGTTACATCGATTTTTCGTTGTCAAACAAATGGGTATGATGGCTGAATACCAATCCCAGTTTGAATACTTAGTGGCGTCTGTTGAAGTGTTGGATGATGAAACAATGGCTGCTGTGTTTGTCAATGGTTAGCACAAAAAAATAAGAGCAAAGTTGTTGGTGTTGAACCCACATACGCTGAAGGAGACAATCGATACGGCGGGTCAGATTGAGAGGAAGAACCAAATCTTGGGTTATTCTCAATACCATAAAGCCCAAAAAGAACCCCCTTCAATCCAATACAAACATGACTCCAAAATGGTTTCCTAGACCCCCACCAAACCATATAACCCACTCAACAACACCCACCCTTCACCCAAACTTCCAAACTTCGACCCCACTGATACCCGCACATTCAAAAAGGAGAAATTGTAAAAATGATCACGGAAATGATGTCTGCTGGTATCATTCGGCTCAACATAAGTCTGTTTTCTAACCCTGTTTTATTGATTCGTAAGAAAGACAGAAGTTGGAGGTTCTGTGTGGATTATCGAGCACTTAATTGTGCTACTATTCCAAACCGTGTTTCGATTCCCAACATTGATGAGTTGTTGGATGAACTTCATGGCGCCAAGGTCTTCACCAAACTCGACCTCAAATCTAGTTATCACTAAATTCACGTCAAAACAGAGGATGTGCACAAGAAGACATTCCGCACTCACGAAGGCCATTAAGAGTTTATGGTTATGCCATTCGGACTTTCCAACTCCCCAGTCACCTTTCAAGCCTTGATGAACAACATATTCAAACACATGTTGCGCCGGTATGTACTGGTATTATTTGATGATAGTCTTATTTACAGCTCCTCCTTTGCAGCCCATGAAGAATATTTACGGTCTGTTTTGTCCTTGTTGTGAGAACATCAATTATTTGCCAACACCAAGAAATGTTGCTTTTGTCTACTGGAAGTCGAGTACCTCGGCCACATCATTTCCGAGAGAGGCGTGGCTGCAAATCAGAGTAAGGTGTAGATTATGGATGAGTGGCCCTTACCTACTAACTCCAAAGAATTGCGTGGGTTTTTGGGCTTAACAAGTTACTATCGGAGATTTGTGTGACATTATGGCAAAATAGACGCTCCACTCGCCCAATTGCTCAAGAAAGATTCTTTTGAATGGACGTCAGAAGCTACGGATACGGTGAATATGATGAAGTTTTCCATGAAAACAGTTCTAGTGTTGACTCTTCCGGATTTCTCTGAAGTATTTATTGTCGAAATAGATGCTTCGGGCATCAGTTTAGGAGCTGTTTTATCTCTACGAGGCAGACCCTTTGCTTTCTACAGTCATGTTTTACAAGGTGGTGCTCGTTTCAAGTCCGTATATGAGTGAGAATGGCCATTGTTCTGGCCATCCAATAATGGCGCTATTATCTTCTGGGACGTCATTTTATTATTTGCACCGACCAAAAATCTCTGCATTACTTGTTGGAAGAACGCATAGTAGCTACTGAGTACCAAAGGTGGTTAACCAAGATCATAAGTTATGCTTTCGAAGTTCAATATTGGCTCGGATCTGACAACAAGCTGCCAATGCCCTGTCCAGAATTCCCCATCAATCTGAACTGTTGGCCATTTCGATTCCTTCTCTGATCGATTGTCCTGTGCTCACAGAGGAAATCGCATCTGATCCTGGGTTGGTGGAAGTAAAACAGTCCCTAGAAGTTGACCCACACTCAAAACTGGGATGGTCTCTCTTGCACGGCATTTTGTATTTCCATGGGAAGTTGGTGGTGCCCAAAAACTCATCCCTTATTCCAAGGCTACTCTAAGAATTTCATGCTAGTCCTATAATTAGTCATGGTGGATTTTTACGAATCTACAACCGTATATCGGGTGAGCTATACTAGGAAGGCATGCGTGCTACCATCAAAAAGTTTGTGGAAGAATGCCCAATTTGCCAACAAAACAAGTATCAAACTTTGTCTCCGACCAGTTTATTATAACCACTTCCTATCCCTCAAGCAATATGGGAAGACATCAGTATGGATTTTATTGATGGGTTGCCAAAATCACAAGATTTTAATTCTATCCTGGTTGTGGTGGACCATCTTAACAAGTATGCTCATTTCATTCTCTTAAAGCACCCTTATATGGCTAAGAATGTGGCTAGTGAGTTCCTCACATCAGTTGTTAAGCTACATGGGTTTCTTCGGAGTATTGTCACTGATCGTGACTGGATTTTCTTGAGTAATTTTTTGTCTGAATTGTTTGGTCTCCAACATACCACATTGAAGCGCAGAACCACGTATCATCCCCAAACTGACGGACAAAGCAAGGTGGTTAATCGTTGTCTTGAGACTTATCTCCGCTGTTTTGCAAGTCAATAGCCACGACAGTGGTCTAAATGGATTTCCTGGGCTAAGTACTCCTACAACACCTCTTTTCACACTTCCACAAAGATGACGTCATTTAAGATTGTCTATACGTGATCCACCTACTTTGGTTCGCTATGCCTACAATGACACTACCAATTCTACTCTTGAAGACCAATTGTTAAGTCATGACTTGATGTTGTCTGAATTGAAAGATCAATTGGCTATGGCACAAAATAGAATGAAGCAAGTTGTTGATAAGCATCGACGTGATGTGCAATTTTCTGTTGGAGATTTAGTCTACTTAAAGCTCCGTCCTTATCGCCAGAGTTCCTTGGCATCCCGTCATAATGAGAAGCTGACACCCCGTTATTTCAACCCTTTTTCGGTGTTACAACGCATTGGAGCAACTCCGTATAAGCTTCAATTGCCTGAAACTGCTGCTATTCACCTTATTTTTCACATTTCTTAGCTTAAGAAAGTCGTGGTTACGACTGACCACATTCAACCTCTTCCTTCGATATTCTCATCTGATATGGAGTGGGTCACTAAGCCTGAATCTATCTTGGATAACCATGGTCATAGGGCTGACTGGAATTGCTGGTAAAATGGAAACATTTGTCGTCTTTTGAGGCTACTTGGGAACCAATGCAACTGATCAAAGATGTTTTTCCAACCTTCCACCTTGAGGACAAGGTGAATGTCGATGGAGGGGAAATTGATGGGCCTACCAAACCAAAAATCTGATTTGTTTACAGAAGAAGGAAGACTAAAGGCTTTCCAAGAGCTGGGTCCAGCAACAAGGAATAGAAGTTAGTTATGAATAAAGTGTGTGGTAGGATGTTTTGTGTTGTATAGTTGTTATTGCCAACATGGCAAAGTTTATTACAAATTTGTTACTAAATAGAATATATATAGAGGGAGAGAATGTGGAGAGAGGCATGAAGAATGTTGTATTGAATATGGAGTGAAAAGTAAGACAGACTCATGATAAATCTGCTGGTATCATTTGTTACATTACAATATTAATACAATCTGTTATTCCTCTCATTGTTCTTGTTGTTTACATTGGTGACTCTATCGTGGATCATATCAGATTTTAATGTCGGATAATCTTGTTTTTATACAGTTCCATTGACAAGGTGAGCTAGAGGAGGTGAAAGTGTCACTAGACTTCCATACTTCACCCCCTTTAAGTTTGTGTTGGTATAAAAGGATCTTATAACATCAGCACCATAAATTACCAATTTCCTTATTTTCCTTTTCTATCCACAACTGTCTTCCCTCAAATTTACTAAAACTCTCTTGTACAACGAAGCTCTACCTTCTAAGACTGAGAAGGCATTACAAGTAGCTGTCATTAATAATTAGCACTAAACATGAGCCGGAGAACTGGGATTCTATAATGGCTACAGAAGATCGAAAGAAGAAATAAAAAGCAAAGAAGAAATAGTGCTTATATGTTTAGTTTTAATAGTTTTATAATGTTTGTAATCATAATCATTGTGTTTTAATCTCTAGTGGATTCAAGTGTTATTAATCAATGGACTATTAGTTTTTGCTACTTTGCGACCTGTTTTGCAAGATAAAAAACAATTTGTCTAATTTTTTCACTTAATTGATATTAATGTTTAATCTCTAATTTATAGTTACAAAATACTTATATTTCAATCTTTAATTTAATTTAGTTTTTGGGTTTAATTGATCATGAGTTCAAAGTTGATTATTTAATATTTACAAATTTATTTTTATCTTTTTCTAATATTGTTTAATTATTTAATAATTCTTTGGTTAAATAAAAAGATATTACAATAAAATTTTTGACTAATATTCACAAGTTAATTATATTACTCAATTTAAATTAAGAGATCAAATAATTTGAAATTAAATAATTAATCAAAATATATCGATGATAAAAAATATTTATATAATTATTTTGTTGGAATAGTCTAATTGTAACCAATTAAAGTAAAAAATTAATAATAATAATAATAATATATTTCTAATAATAATAATAATAAATTATAAATATTTATAATTTATTATCATTATTATTATTATTATTATTATTATTATGTTCTATGTTTTTATTAAAATTATAAACTTAATTTTTATAAAATTAAATATCTAAAATCTAAATCCTTATAAAATTATTCAACGAAATACTAAAATATATAATATTCATACAATTATGTTTTTTTCAAAAGTTATGTCCTCGTAAGTCATAAACAGCTAATACTAAGTAGATAATTTTACCAAACATCTCTAACAAATAACTAATACAATCCGTTGTTTAAATCAATTGATTAATATCAGCTATCAATCAGTTGATTATTAAATAGAACCTAAATTCCACTAATAATACTGCTCCAATTTCAAAACTGATCGCCCCACAAAATTTATCATGATTTGTATGACGTTCAACTGCAAATGATTTTGTTCTATAATTTGGAAGTACCAGTATCAGAAGGCAGAAACAACTACGGGTTGAGAGTTACGACCTACGGCCAATGGGGGAAGATCAAGGTGGGTGGGTACAGCTGGCCACAAGCCATCCCCTTTCACGGTTTCGCCATGGTCCCCATGCATTAGTCCATTTCATTTTCACGCTCAACCACAATAACTCATCCAATTTCTTACTTTCTGACTCCAATATCCAGCGCACAGGTGACAGTAGAGTTAATTACAAGAGTTTTCTAACGAGACAAGACTCCTTTCTAGTCAATGTAAAAACCAAAATTTTTCTTTTTTAAAGAGCACCGACTCTGGAAAGATGGCTCTACTAGACCCTAGAAACAACATGGTGGACACCACCCACCAGGTACTAGACTCCAACGCACTTTCTCTCTCCACGTGGGATCAGTTCGAATTCCAATCACCATGTCCATATGGAATCCATAAATCTAACAGGATTAAAATTAATGCATCCGATTCCGATGACAATACGCAACTAAAAATTGAATTAAAAATAAGATGTAGAGTACTAAAGCCAACATTAAAAAACAGCTCACATAACCCTCATTTAAATTAAAACTCTCTGTGGCCCAAAATAACAGGCTAACAATTCAAAAATCCAAACAAAAGAAGATGGAAGAGAAATTTAAACCTAAAAAGTAATACAACACACGTACATAATTACGTTTCAGCCCATTAGAAACGAACAAAGAGCTACTGCAGAGATGATGACGAACAATGCAGAAGCACCCACGTGGACTGCACCATTCTTATCCGATGTGCTATTCTCCGATCCGGTCGGTGCACCCGCCGGAGCTCCGCCCGGGGTCTCCGACGGCGGAGCGGGGGGAGAAGCAGCCAACGACGATGGCGACTTCACGCTGGCGGGAGCTGGGGTCGTCGCCGGGGAAGGAGACGGTGAGCTCACAGGCAACGGAGCTGGTGCTGGAGATGGCGACTTCCCGAACAACTCAGCTGGAAGTAACACATTATCAACAGAAAGAATTACGAGAGGAGGAGAGTCAATAATCGTGTCGGCAACTCTGGACGAGTCTACTCCTGTGTGGAGCGTAACTTCGTCGCCGGCGGTGGAAGCCGATAGATCGAACTTGCCTGCACCATTAGTAGCCAAAGTGGATATGGGATCTTTAGTGGTCTTCAACGAGCCGAGAGGATTGTACTTAGGAGTAGCATGGAACTGTAGCAGGGAGACGACCTCAGCGTTAGTTAGTTTAGTGAGATCAGGAACACCAGCAGCTTTAAAAGCCTCGTCGTTTGGTGCAAAGATGGTCAAACCTTTCTCAACGGCCGACTCGTAGGTCTTAATAACTCCACTGCTCTGAAGCAAACCTGCAAACGTCTTGCATCCAGCTTTTTCTAGAGCTGCCGTTATGTTAACGCCGGATGCCGACGGGGCTGGAGCCGTTAAAAGCCCAGGAGCAATAATCGGCGCGCTAATCTCAAGAACAGATATATTGTAAGGTATTTGCTTGACAGGTTTTACGTAAGTCGAGTCAAGTTTCGACCCCGGCGCAGCCGAACCGAAGCCAACTTTACCTCCCTGAAGATCGGTTATGTTGACAAAACCGAAGTTTCCAGAGCCGGTTCCAGTGGTTTGGTAGAGAGTGGTAGAGAGTGTTGTGCCTTTGGAGATCTGGTGGAGCTTGGCAGGGTCGTAGTAGTCGAGCACAACGAGGAGGCTGAGGGCGTTTTTAACGACGGAGAGCGGGTGTTTGGCTGCCAGAGCGGACATGGCGGCATTGTTGAGAGCGAGGACAGTGATGGTCTGACGACTGTTGATTTCGTCGGCTAGCTTTGTTTGCGTCAAATAGCTGCTGAACTGAGAGTAGTCAGGGAAAGGGTCGAGCATTTCGGTGATGTTGTGAGACGAGACATTGGTGGCAAGCGCAGAGAGAGTGAGAAATAAGAAGAGATAGTGTACCGCGGCCATTGTTGAAGTGGAAGAGTGTGCGCGTTGAGTGCACAGAGCAAGAGTAGTGTTAAAAAGGTCAGAGATTGAGAGAAGTCAGGTTAAGATTTAACTGTGGTTAGCCAATGAGTTAGGTTAAGGTGTTGGGTGGGGCCACGTGATGCCTTGGTCACAGCTGGAAATGCAAATGGGAGTTACTTAAATGCTATGCCTCTCTTGTTCATCTGAATGACCAGCATGCCCCTACGGCTTTTTGGCAAATATTTAATGTGGAAGTATCAATCATCACGAAGGGGAAATGGTAATGCACACGGTAATTCGGGCACTGCAGCTTTCTTCTAAAATGGTCAATGCTTTTATCAAATTTTGGCATTTATGTTTGTGTATTTAATTGTATAAATTAATATTACAAATTAAATACAGTTCGATAACACTTTAAACTTTTTAGGAAATTTTTAGATTTGCCAAAATAGTGGACCATCTTGTGTCTAATGGTATCTGGTCGGGTCGGTCGTGCTGGGCCCGAGTCCAGTCGTAATGACCCACAGGCCGATCGGTCCAATCTTCAAAGATCAGTCTCATACCTATTGGCTATTCCAAGCCCA